>PDNA01000145.1:0-84722 GCA_002573605.1 Polytolypa hystricis UAMH7299 | reverse complement strand
GCAATAACATTGCCCATGTACAAACAATGGCAGGATATCCTAGGACTCTGTGCTCACGAATGGAAAAAAAAAAAAAAAAAAGAAAACTCGCAAAGACGAAAATAAGGATAAGAATATCATAATGGAAAGCTGGAATAACATATACATAACATCTGCTGGGGAAAAATAAATCAACAATACAAGAAACCTCACGCCGGGGTATGTGCCTGGTAGCTTAGCAGCACAAATTGAATAAAGCAAAAATTGTAGCACACCTTGAAAAAAGGCAGATTACAAAGGGAAAGCGACGGAGAAGAAGATAGAGTTCAATAGATCTGCTCTACCTTCTAATCCAAGGGAATGCCTTCATACTCACTATAACCTAGCGCAAGATTCATGTTCTCTGTTTTTACCAATGGAGTTAGAATTCGAATCCGGTACGTAATACGGAAAAGGATGGATGGACATGTCACTTACGAAGGCACTGGGTAGCAGCTCCCTTGAGCAAGTTGTCAATAGTGGCGCAGACAACCACGCGCTTTCCATCAGAGTGCACGGCAAAGCCGCCAAGCTCAACACCGTGACGACCAGAGATGTCCTTCACAACGGGTGCTTCGCCAATGACCTTTACGAGCTTTTCGCCCGCATATCTATCCTGATATAGGTTGCGGATATCACGGGATGCCATTTGCTCCTTGAGAGGGATATTGATCGTAAGCTGTGAAAAGGAGATAATGGTTAGATATCGAATAAATATGAACATAGAAGGGTTAAAAGGGGTAAGTAGTTACGCACCTGAATACCCTGGAACCAAACAGAGACATGAGGAATAAAGGCAACAGGAGTGCCAATTTGGGAGCCAATTTCCTTCTCATGAATGTGATCCGTCAAGCTGTACGGAATGATATTGTTTGTAAGGTTCTTGACATCATTCTTTGGGCTTGGCTTGGTTCCAGCACCGGAATATCCAGAAACGCCAAACACGGTGGGCTGTCCTCCCAGGTGGGGGACAATAGGAGAAATACCAAGTTGAGAAGCGGTAGCGTAACAACCAGGGTTAGAGATACGCTTGGCCTGAGCAATTTTCGAGCGGGCGATCAGCTCAGGGAGACCATAGGTCCAGCTGCTGTCGAATCGGTGGTCGGCGCTAAGATCAACGACGACAGCTTTCTCCTTGTCGACAGCATCGACAGCGTCAACGAAAGGCTTGCAGACGCCGTTTGGTAGCGCCATCACCCAGCAGTCAACATCGCCGTTCTCAGCCATGCGGCCAACATCATCTGGGCTTAGGTTGTCGTAGATAATCTCGCGCTTGTTATATCCTTCAAGTTTCTGGCCTTCAAGCTCACGAGAAGACACATAGCAGAGATCCATTTGAGGATGGCTATTGAGAAGGCTGATCAGGGCTTGGCCAGTATAGCCGCGAGCTCCGATGAGAGCAACCTTGGAGGGCTGGGTGTTGGACTTGTTCTTTTCTCCAAGAGGGGGATTGGGGTTGGTGGTGGTGTAGCGTCGGGAGGTTTGGAGGAGATTGACACCAAACGGCTGGCGTCTGGCGGAGCGAAGCGCATTGAAGCCAGTGCTGGTAGAAAAGGTGCGCTTCTGGTTAGCAGCGGCTTGCACGGCGGCGGCCTGGGCTGCGCGGTGGATTTTGCTCTCCAAGTTATTACCGCCTAGCATCTCACGGCCATGCTTGCTGAACTCGACGACCAACTCCTTGACTTCGTCGCCGCTCTCCACGCCATACCAGAATAGGACTTCGCCATTGCGGCTCAAGCTGCCATCAGCTTTATCGAAGAACCACGTAAGGTTCTCATCGTCCTCCTTGACAGTCCATACCAACCTAGGGAAATCCTTTTTGACGCTGGCGAAAACATTGTCTGCGACGTTGGTCAACCATCCCGCCTTTGTAACTGTGAGTGTAGCTAATTGGGCCAGAGACGAGCCCTCCTCGGGTGGCAGAACCACAGCCAACGCCTCCATAGGTCCATCAAGATAAGCCTTAAACTTCTGGGTCTCGAGAGATTCGACGTATCTCTCGACGGTGGCCTTTGCATCGAGACCTTCACGATCGCGGACAAGGGCGTTCTTGAGGACATCGATATCCTCAAACTCGCTGAGAGACGTCTTGATGTGGACCTTGTTTCCTCGACGGATCAGGGTGCCAGCTCCGCTGTCAGTAAACAGCTCCTTCTGGAGATCAGCGGGGTGAATGATAGCGACACTCGACGTGCGAGGAAGATCCATAAGTAGGTCTTTCATCTCCTTGATCTTTAGTCTGGTGCCATGACGAACCCACCATTGCTTCATCAAATGCTCGTATTCTTCGTCCAAGTTGATAGCAGAGATCTTCTCGCCAGTATCGCCGTTGAACAAGCCGCCCTTCTCAGCGAGGTAGACAATCTTCAATGGCTGAAGAGCTCGGGCAAGCTCACCCGCAGCAACATCAGCATTGACATTCAGGACTTGGCCGTCGAATGTCTCAGCCATGGAGGTCAGGACTGGGAGACAACCAGCCTTAATCGCAGCCTCAATTGGCGTCTTGTTAACACCCTTGATCTTGCCTACAAGATCGTACTTCTCCTTGTCCAGGTAATCGGCCGAAAACACACCCGAGGTAATGGGTCTGGCTCTGACTCCCAAGCTCTCGAGCTCCTCGACTAGCTTCAGATTCTCTTCGAAGAAAAGCTTTCGCGCAAGCGCCAGAGTCTTGCCATCCGTAACACGAATCCCATCTTCGAATTGGGGTTCGACACCCGCAGCTTCGAGCATTCTGTTGAGCTGGGGTCCTGCACCGTGGACGACGATCGGGTAGAGGCCGACATGGTTCAGGAACGCGAGAGCGGATGAAAGAGTCTGCAAATGCTCTGTGATAATGGCGCCGCCAACTTTGATGACGGCGAACTGCTGCGATGAGACCGAGGTGAAGTGGGAGAGGTACTGCTGGACTTCACGCTTGGAGCCAATGTTGCTCAGCAGCTGGACGACGGTGGAGCGGGTCGAGAGATACGGTTCGGATCGTGGAGAGTAGTAGCGCTTCTGGGAGGCAGACAGAGAGAAGATAGAAGTAACAGTGGCCCTGGCAGACACACCTGCTGGTAAGCAGCTTCTTGTTCTGGTGGAGAGCGAGCGGAGGGGTGCCGCTGTGGGAGCTCGGCGCACTAGCACTCGTGCAGACATCATCTTGGTCTTCAGCATGCGGCAGCTTGGAGATTCTGGGAAAGACAGAAAAGCACTTCCAATGCTGTTCAAAGAGAGATTCTTAAGGAAAAAGCTAGAGATGTAACTGTAGTGGAATGAGTGTTGGTGCTGCTACTGCCCAGTGTGTCTGTGAGGTGGTGTCTCTCAAGAGTGAAATTTTGGGGTTCAGAGCCACAAGGTTGGTGTTGCAGCTCCGGTCCTCGCTCACAGTCAGTCACGGGCAACCACCAGGCACCAGCACCAACAGGGGTGGCAAATCTGCATGCTCAGCATATAGGGCACTCTTATTTTATTACACACTTATTTTATTCCCTTCATCATCAACTGAACTGCAGGAATCAGCTAGTTTGAATATCTATATGCAAGCGCTTTTCTAGTTCTATTTTCTTTCTGTTGATTTGCTTTTTGTTTGGAGAGTTTCGACTAGTATTTCGTGTTTTGGGTTTTCCAACGGCTTCATGTAACCAGGATAGTACGAGCTGCGTTCCTGAGAAGTAAGCTTCAGGACTATAACTGCAAAGTAATAAATCCCCTGGTGACTTGTGTGTGTACAGCGAATTATCGATCGCTGCGGGTATTCAGGCTGGAACTTTCCGCTGCTAGAATGATTGACCTCGTCCTGCCCGCTACGCCACGGCCCGATCGGAACATCGTCTTATCACTCAGAACGAAAGACAGAAAAACAGATGCACCATATCTAAGGCACCACATCTAAGGGAATAAGAATGGCCAAACGAGTTCATTATAGTAATCCGCTAAAAGGGTAAGGAGAAGTTTAACATGGAGAGAAAAAAAAAACAAAAAAGCAAAGCAAAAAGATGACACCGAATCAATAGAATATCATATACACTGCCCGTTCCCTCGAGTCCAGCCGACAATCATAAAGAGACCACTTTAAGGCCAACCCGACTCATAGGCTCCGGAGGACGAACGAAGCGGAGGAAAGGAAAAACCGTGAAAAGGAGACGACGCCGATAGGGAAAAGAGCCCAGAGAGAGTGCAGGGGAGCAACCCTGCGGAGGAATACGCTTCAAGATCGTACGCAGTTCAACCACGCCACTTCCGCAACATATAGAAACTAAATGAGGACGAACACGGCCGTTTATTTTCTCGTCGCAACGACTAATGGGGGAGTCAGTAAACGCTAACGACAACTGGGGAACCTTGAAGGCCAACCAGCGAGGGATTCAAAGCGGAACAATAGGGCACGTACCAGCAGGGACAATGATAACAACGAGCAAAATAATAATGCCCACGATTAGGCATATGCGCATCTTGAAGTCTTTCCACCACATCTGCTTCCTGACCCGGTTCGCACCGCGGCGGAAGCCCTGGGCCGAAACGGCCAAGTTATCGGTTTTATCTTGCAGAGAATCTAGACGCTCGCCACGCTGAGATACTTTATTGATGTTCTCTCGCATAACGCCAACGGTATCATCGATTTGCTAAAAGATTTCAAAAGTTTTTCCATGTCAGCTCAAGTCATCAAAACAAAGCAAGGCTTCCGCCATGTCCGAACGGCTACCGCGTAGACTCCATCCGGATCCTCTTGGGAGACGCTGCGCCCATCATGCGCGATGCGACAGCTGAGCGACTTGTAGAAAGGGACGGTCTGGAAAGGCGCCAAACTTCAAGAGTGCCGTTCCAGGCCGGTGCTTTGTAGCATACGAAAAGGAACACCCACCGCTTGCAATGCTGCCGTCCTTGTATTTCCACCATCTCCCCCGCTTCCTGTCGGCTGCGATGCCGATGGGATATATGGGTCATAGGGCGGGTCACGGTCGGCCATGGTGTGTGTAGGTGTGCGTAAACGCTAGGCTGATGCAATTGTAGGGGATGTGCTGGAGCACGGGACGACGACAACAAACACTCGCTTCAGCAACAACAGTTCAGCACACGATGCGTATTGGCAGGCGTAAAAATATGAAGACAGGGTGAGCAAGAGTAGATAAGTTGTTTCGGATAAAGGTGACGCAGAGACAGAAAGAAAACAGCGATGGAGATGCTGAAGACTGAGGATGATGAATGATGGATGAACTCTGACAGGTAAGGTGATTCCCAAAGGGTACTAGTGTGTCCCAGAGTTGTATTGAAGCGCAAAGTCTTGGCGTCTCCTTTGATGGCTGGGAGAAGGTTGGATATTCCTCGGCTGAAAATCCTTCTCCTAAGTACCAGTCTACTGAGGTATTGCAGGATAAGTGTGAATATTGCTCAGAGGGGTAAATATCCTAGCTACGACGACTTCCTGAAGGTTGTGCTGTCCTTGCCAACTGATAGTACATCATCATCCGCACCAAACGGTCCATCCGAATATGATGCTAAATTTAGATCACCTGAGGAAAGTTCATTGGCGGGCGCAGTCTAGCAAGATTGCATCAGCCACAGAGCATACATCACTCTTTCAGGACACTCATATCCATCCAACTTTGAAGAAGAAGATACCTTTGACTGGACAATGGCATGGAGCAGTCTCCTTCAGAAATTAAACTTGATACACTTTATTCTGCACATCAAAGCAACCCGAACCCAAGTCGAGTCTTAACAAACACAAAAAACGTGCCGCACTGCATATTCTGACACTATAGAAAAGAAAAATGAAAGAATCTCGAGTCAGATAAAGAGAATATACCAACAGGCTAGCATTGATCCGAAAACTTGTCTCAGTTTCCAGAATGCATCATCTTGTTCTGTACCAGGTAGTGCAGACACCTCAAAGACCCAAGCAAAAGCCCCTCAAAGAATATCACACTCCTGTGGCAACAGTCAGTGAAAGCACCAGGATATTAGAAAGGGAAGGTTGGTTGTTTCTCATGACTGGAAGCTACCCTTTGAAATATCAATGGCTTTCTTTTGAGACGGATCGGAGCCGCCCTCGAGTCACACCTGGGAATTCTGTGCATCGATTCCCAACACACAGCCAGCTCCAGGGACTCCAAAATACGCCAACTCGATACATTTTTGGGCTGCGGAGATTTAAATAAACGCCAAATTTCTACCCATCAGAAGTTCAGCTGAGGGAGCTAAAACCCCGAGCTAAAATTGCTAATATCATCGGCAGCTGAGTCTGACAATCGAGCGCACAACGAAACGAGAAGTGCCTGTACTGTGGTCCAAGCTCCTTGAGTAAAACGCTCGAGTTTTGGAATCTCGAGACGAGGGTTTGGACATTAGATTAGTTGATTGCCCGCGCGGATAACCTGATGTGGAAAATGCAAGAGAGCTGGGGGGCTTCCTTCTCCCTGTGTGCACTTGAGATAACCCATTTGTGAATGTGTTGCACATGTGAGAGCTGATGTTAAGATCTTTACATCAAGATGCATGGCCCACATAACCTACAAATCCACACATATTGTTGATCTTTCTACTGAAGTAGTATAGAATCTTAAGTCTCTTATACGGATTCCTCAAGTCCTTACTTACTCTGCCACGGCGAACAATCATGTTGAAGCAGAGTATGCTATCATGGAGCGTTTTCATGGAGATAGCCTTGCATCTCGATGGCTCGAGCTTTTCACTGCAGAGATGAAAGATGTGTTGAAGCAGCGTATCGACTTTGAGAAGAGGATATTATCCTACAAATTCCCAGCTTATGGAAGCCTTTACTATAAGCCATGATGTTCGCCCCAGTGCTGCATGTGAGTATTCCTCAGTTAGAGCGATTTTACATTGGCCCTATTGCCAAGCGCCAATTTTGGTTTGATGAACGCAGAAATATGTCACTGGATCGGGCTCCCTGTAGGAACATTCCATTGTTCCCCTTTATATCCCTTTGGAGATGCTTACCTGTGAATAGGGACAAAATCTGAAGATACCACCATATCATCCACCGAGCAATAATCTTATGGAGATTACTACAAATCAGTGTCCCTCAGACACTGAGTATATCCATTCCATCGTTGCAGATATTGGAGCTGCTGTCAGCTTCTAGTGGTCAGAAGAAGGGCTAGTTCAAGCTCTGAACTGTATACCACCTTATAGCCATCATTTGTCTGGGATGTGTCTTTGAACCAGTACGCTACATGGGGAAAGAAATAATGGGGAACTATGGAACTATCCTCCTCCACGCCTTTACCCTGCCCCAAAGGCTGCGCAGATCATGAACAAGAAATTAGCCTGAAAGCGGGAACCTTTTTGCCGCCGAAGCGGAGACCGGCCTCGTTGGCCCCTCTATCGAAACGTATTCCAATTCCCGACTTGCAACTACATAACTCCGGCAGCTGTTTTTGGGATACCGATCGCATTACTTTCTCTTCGCATTTGCCGGGAGAGCCTTGACGTTTCCGTAGCGTGTGTGGGGCCCATCCTGTTCATGGCTACCACCGATCGACTATTCTGTTGCTTGCAGATAAAGGTGTATTTCCTCAATGGTGATTTGGGAGTACGAGAGCGTCTAGAGGAGAGGTAGCCCAACTGATACGTCTCTCGAAGAGTTGCCGTTTACGAATCGAATACTTCCATCAGCACTCAACGGGACACATGGGTATTTCTTGGAAATTAGGCCCAATTAGTACTCCATCTAGGTACGGCCACGGCACCCAACATTGCTAATGTTGCTAAAGATTTCTACTTTCTGAATGAAGGACGGGGTAAGAGAAAACCGTCACAATATATTCTATCTCAAGTTAGCCAAATGCTAAGGTGAATCTCCCTTTTATGTCCCCATATAGTGCGAAGTTCCCCTGAACTTCTTTGAACACACGGAGTTCCAAGCATACTAGCACAAGCCGAATGAAACTCATATAACTAGCTAAATCATCCACTCATTATGTCACCAACACCCAATATTAGCTAATATCTAGGGTATAGTTAGCCGCGGCGCGACAACGGAGTATTGCTGGCTTTGTCCCTTCTTCGGCAAAACCCCCTTCTTCGAATCCAGCTGGTATAAGTCGGGAATCCTGTTGTTCTATTTTGTTTGGTTAATGAGTACGGAGTACTGCTGGAAGAGGTACATGGCCTCAAACAAACAATCTATCAACTATCATCACCCACTTTGGTCTTATTTGACAATTCGAAGCATGGCGCAAAACCTGTCGCAAGTACTTATTTGTGGGGTGGGTCTGTTACAATAAGAGTTCCAACAAGGTCTAAATTACACCAGTCCTCCTGGATAAGCAAGTTAGTTATCGAGCAAAATAAGATTTGTAATTTCCCCCCCGAGAAGTAAGAAATACAGATACATATGAGTACTATGTATGTCTTACTGTCTGTTATGTGATAGAAGCACAACCAGTTGCCCAACATGGAAAGCATCTAGAATGCAGGAGAACCCACCAGGCCACACTGCAGCTGTGGGTCTGCGGTTTAAGCTTATTTTATAAATAGCCACAAGCACTCACAATGACCTTTTTTTGATCTATGAGGATAGCCTTATAGATCTGTTATCTTCACTTGCGTCAATTAATACTAGGGCAATTCCATATTTTATAGCTGATTTTTAATTAAATGTTCAAGGCATTAGATGGTAATGGCATCTGTTGTAAAATCAGTGGAGAAGATTCAGAGCTTGGCAAGACCCCATTATATCATGACAACATGCTCACCAACAATGTGGAATCCGTAGAAATAGTGTGTGTTGGGTGTACTTGAATCAGATAAATGTTGAGAAAATACTCCTAGTTCATGATTTTTTATGAGAGCTCCATCCATGGGTTTATAACCAAGTTAGCATAGTTCCCGTGATGCTGCAATAAGACAGAGATTGGGTTGCAGACAGGAACAAAAGGCTGGAACTCTCCGGGGCCAGGGTGCAGGATGCAGATACTGCAGGTCCCTCGTTACGTTGAAGAATGGGCATATCGAACTCAAGAGTGCATAGCAAAGAGAAGTGCATTCTATAAAGTATCGACCCCCCCAATGTTGAACGGATGAGAAAGACTCATGGTAATGCCTTGATGGTAGGTTTATCACGCTCAGGCAAGCCAGTGTACGCAGAAACATGGAGCTCCGTGTGATAGTAGGTAGGGAAAGAAAGGAGAACGCCTATCCACAAGAGATCCAGCCGCTATATCTCAAACATTCAGGCGTGTATTTTCACAACGGTCGAAGATCAGAGGCCCGTAGGACGCCCTGACTCGACTCGATACATACAAACGAATATGCTCCAAGTTTTCTTCATAAACGCGCGTGTTGTTTCCAGTTGCCATCCCAGCCATCGACGATGTTTGGCTGCGATGTAAATTGCCAATTCACATGGGGAGCCGATGTGAGACATTGCATAAAATGAATGCACTGCCACCCCGGATTAGTGACCATGATTGGCACCGCGCCCAAACAGGGCAAATGGTAATCTTTCCTTGGTAAGTTACGGCTGCTCCCCCTGGCGCCACGCACACACGACCTCGCAAGTCAGGGCCGGTGTATCCTGATTACATTCTCCGTACAGCCTCCGTACTTCTGCAGTTGGGCTTGGCGCTGCATTCCTCCCTCTCCGGCCAGCCCGTCGCCATCACTCTCTCATATCGACCTCTGGTCTCCTCAACCACACTGTCCTGGCTATTCTATCACCATTCACTCGTTTATTGCACAGTCCGGGCTTCTTGGTAATGTTGACTGCTTGTTGATTCTCTTATTCGGGTGCCTGTGTTCGTTATCGCATCCCCGTCCCTCCCACTTTTTCCCTGATCCGCATTCTTGGCACATCGTCGTCAGCTCTCCGAATCCAGGTCAAACCAAAGCCTTCCTCCCCCCCCGTTGATCCGTTGACGTTCGGGCCGCTCGCATCCTTTTGTCCAAAATCATCCTCAAGTCGACATCCGCCAACTACTCCGAAACTGACGCTCGTTACCTATATACTCCCTCGATTCTCGGTGCTGGCCGCAACCCTCTTGTCGTCGTGGCTCTCGAACCTTGTCCAGCCAATGTCCACATGACTTGCCAACCGTCGTTCTGAATCCTCCCGCCTTCGCGACCCGGTCGTATATTCGTTATTCTGTTTAATACCTGCAAATACGTTCTTTCCTTCTGCGCTCCATACAATATGAAACTTTTCTCGCACACATCGTCGAGAGTGACGAATCGATCATGGACTACGTTGCTTGTATCCGGTCTGCTTGGAGCCCAGGTGGCTCAAGCGATTGATCTGGATCTAGGTTCAACAGGTGTGTGTCGGTCCCATAGGAGAGTGATGGAGTGATCGTCGCTAACCGATTGATGAATGCAGCCTCCATCAAGGCCGCGGCGAAGGAGATAGCCCATGGGATGGTGAAGTATTATACTGGAAATAATACTGGTGATGTGCCAGGCAATCTACCTGACCCATACTACTGGTGGGAAGCTGGTGCTATGTTTAGTTCCCTGATAGACTACTGGTTCTACACTGGAGATTCACAATACAACGAAATCACGATGCAAGCTATGCTCCATCAAGTTGGGGATGATCAAAACTTCATGCCCATGAATCAGTCCAGGACGCTTGGAAACGATGACCAGGCCTTTTGGGGTATGGCTGCTATGACGGCGGCAGAGAACAAATTTCCCGATCCACCCGAAGATCAACCACAGTGGCTTGCTTTGGCCCAGGCAGTGTATAATAGCCAAGTGGTCCGTTGGCATACTGAAACCTGCGGTGGAGGTTTGAAATGGCAAATATTCACTTTCAACAATGGCTATACGTACAAGAATACTATCTCCAACGGATGCTTCTTCAATATCGCTTCTCGCCTTGCTTTATATACTGGAAATATGACCTATGCTGAGCATGCAGATAAGACATGGGATTGGATGGTCCAGATCGGCTTGATAAGCCCGACTTACCAATTCTTCGACGGCAGTGATGAGTTGAAAAACTGCACTGCAATGGACCATATCCAGTGGACCTATAACAACGGTGTCTTTATGTATGGAGCAGCTAACATGTATAATCTTGTAAGTGCCAATCTTTACATGCATTAGGTGGTGGAAATTTGTTTTGGAGACAAAACTAATCTTTCTTCTTTCAGACCAAGGGGGACCAAAAGTGGAAGGAGAGACTCGAGGGTATCATTAAGGGCGCGAATATCTTCTTCTCGAAAGAGCCACCCGATGTCATGACTGAAGTCGCCTGCGAGAATAACGGAAAATGCAACGTCGATCAACGCTCTTTCAAAGCATACCTGTCACGTTGGATGGCTGGCACTATCAAGCTTGCGCCTTTTACCCGCGATCTCCTCATGCCGAAACTCCAAGCGTCCGCCCAGGCTGCTGCTCTTCAATGCAACGGGCCCAACAATGAGTGCGGCCTACGATGGACCAAGGGTGCCGAATGGGACGGCGACATGGGTGTTGGTGAGCAAATGGCGGCGCTGGAGATTATCCAGTCCCACTTGATTGATGAAGTTGGCGGGCCGGCGAATAACAAGACTGGTACCAGCAAGGGTAATCCAGCTGCCGGAGGCACATCTCAGGATATACAGCCACCTTCTGAAATCACCATGGGCGATAGAGTTGGCGCTGGTTTTGTGACAACAATTGTTCTTGTCGGTGTTATTGGTGCAGCATGGTGGATGGTCTCATAAATACCACCCCCCCCCCCCCTCTTTTTTTGATGTCTAATATCATACCTTGCTGTTTGCATTTCTTTTTTTTCTTAATCTCATATTTTTGTTGGTTCTTGGTTTTAATTTCTTTGCTTTTTCCTTTCACATTTCTTTTTGGTGGATAGCTGGACAGATAACTCATGGCTGCTGGGAAGTGTTTTCTTTTTGTCTGTCTTTTGATGTCAACAAAATAAACAAAACACTACTACATAACTGAATCCTTTGGTACAAAGTCTCTATGGCATTACTTTTCTTTAATGCTTTTTGCTCTCTTCCTTGCTGGACCTTTTTCGCTAGTGGTTATTCAGACTTAGTGATATTGTTTGCTTTCCTTGAAACAGAGAGATACACCCTTCATGGGCACTTTATACATTAACTTTCAATATCACATTTTTCCCCTGTCCTCCTGTTCACCTGTCGCCCTTTCACTATTGTTGTTTCCTCTGCTGTTTTTTTTTTTTTTTTGCTTTGGAGTATGTAGATGTAAATAGAACTACTAACTTGCATTGTATGTACTGTACCTCTTAAACCCATCTACTAAATCCACTTCTATGAGGGATTTGAGACCAATTGACTGTTTTCTTACTTCATACGATCCCCCCCTGGGAGGAGGAAAGTGTTGTGGCCGTATTGAAAGGCTTTTTCGCACATTTTAAGCAGAAAAGTTGACGCCCACAAAACTCCAGCCCATATGGCTTAGTTGGTAAAGCGCAGCACTAGTAATGCTGAGATCCTCAGTTCGACTCTGAGTGTGGGCATTTTGTATTTGCTTTTCAACATTTCTTCTCTCTTTTCTTTTTTGCAAACTTTGTATTTGGCTAACTTAACTTGCCGTTTGCCTTTTTCCTTTTTTTTTTGCTCTTCTTTCTTCTCTTTTCACACATGTGTGTGTATTCATTTTACCCCTGAGTTAAGAGCTAGTAGGAATCCAAATGGCTATTCCTACAGCAAAGTATGCCAGTTGTGGTCCCACTTTGCTCCTTGAAGATCGTGTATCGCGGACATTGAACCATAGCTTTTTTTTTTGTTGACAAAGTATCCAGAACCCAAAACGCCCATTGAAAGCTATGCTAGAACACGTATTGTACATACATATATGATGTTCCTCCTTCTGTGCCTGTGTGTATCTCGAACTCCATGTTCTGTCGTGCGTAAAAAAAGCAAATCAAAATAAGGCCAAAAAGTAAACTCAGGCAAACGTCGTCGTGAGAGCGGAGAATATTGTACAGTGCAGTTGTAAACCAGGCGTGTCTCGGTATATCCGGCTTGTTTCGGGAATCGCTCTTCCCCAATAGCCCCGCGAAAAAGGAGACGGAACAAATGGCCGGTGAAAGTCGTGCAATTGCATGAAACGCAATTTTAGTGTGTCAAGAGGCCGATATATATGGGAGGATGCGCGATACGCCCTAGTATCGAAGACTAAGGACGTCCTTTTCATCTAGATTCTCCATGTCTAGAACCCAACCCCTAGCTGAAGAGACGTTCCTTTTTCTTCTTCTTTATATCATGCCAATTTATTGTTCTCCCGCCAATTCCTTTCTAATCGCCTCTTTCTGTTTCTGCGATTCATCTGCTTCGCGATGTTGTTGTTGGGCATTCTCTTCCCTTTTCCGTTGTGCCTCAGCGTCTTTAAGCGCATACCAGACTGTTGATCGTTAATTACCACCAAGAATTGTCAGCTTTTGTAAATATTCTAGCTCAAAGCAAGGTTTTGCGGGAAAGAGGAAAAGGGAAGGTACGAAGGAAGAAAGGAAGGGGGAAGCGCACTTGATTTATCCGACTTTGCGTGTTCCTTCAATTGTGTGACAAAGATATCGAAGTCCTCCTGTCGCTGGTGGCGGGTTTCGAGATTGCGCTTCTGGAGATCGGGGTTGAATCTCTGCAGCGGCGGAGATTTTGAAATATGTGTCAATCCAACAGTTCCTGGTTCGTATGAAGCCGAGCTCTTCTTTGGGTGGGTGAGGGCGCGGGGTTTAACGTACGGAGAACAATTCCTCATCTGTGGGACGAATGGATTCCACGAATAGTGGTCCGCCGATACAGATCGCGGCGCCTCTGTTTTTTTTCGGGTTTTGTTAATCGTCAATGGGAACTATGGCAGTTTTGCAATTGGGATTGGGAGGGGTCGCCGGGGTATGGAGAGACAAGACATACACGCCCACCATCTTCAATGTCGTTGCGAGTCGTGGCATGGTGCGGAGCTTTTGGTTGTGTTCGGACTTTTGGGGTTGGTTTGGTTTGCGACGGGCGGAATGAAAGGTTCTAGATAGATAGTCCGGCTAAGAGGCGGATATTCAATGGAGCTTCGTGGAAGGAAAGCGTCAATTCCGTAGTCAGTTAAGAGATTCAGGTCCGGGGTTGCTAATGGCTAAGCTGTGTGTGGGCGTGGATGGCTTGCAGTTTGATATCGTCAGTGCCCAGTTGCATATCATGTGGCGCGCGCAGGTGTGGCACAACAGCCACTCGAAAAGTCTTAGTAAGCAAAAAATGTGGCTGGTGAGCTTTTGGTCGTTGCTGGTTGGTATTCCTCCCAGGATGATCCCAATCCAACAAGCTGAAAAGATTGTCCAGTGATCCATCGCACCTGATACATCCTTGAAACGGGGGAGAGCCACTCAAAACCAATCGCAATGCATGTCGGGCCCATTATTTTGAAACTGGGCAATCCTCATCTCCGACGTTTCCCAAAGAGCTGAAGATGTGCTACCGAAATGGCGACCATCAGCCAGTGGAACATTAATAGAAAGCTGCCTTATTGTCTTTGTCGCCGGCCAGAATATTAATCTAGTCGTTGGATTACCTACGTATCTATAGAAGCGAGGCCTAGTGATAGAGGACTGAAGGGCTGAAGCTCGACAGCGTACAGTCGAGCATTAGTATCGTTATCAAGCACATGCAGAAGGATTTACTTGACGTGCAGTGCTAGGCTCAAGCTAACCCGCCTGGAGAAAGTTTGACACAATTTGATCTCAAAACTAGCGCCAACACTATTATGCGAACAGGCATCCTGGGAAAGATTTACACCGGCTGCCGCTGAACCTCTGAATCCGCATGAGCCCTGTTCGTAAGTACGTGGCTATCGGCTGGCTGGCAGCCTATCCGGTTCTCCAGTTACTCTGTACCCTAGCGGTTGACTGGGGGTGTTCTTCCCCCCTTTCTTGTTGGCGGAAGTCCGTAGTTGCTCCGGATGAATGTCGTGCGTGCTAGAAGGCTGTCAGGAAGCTTGAATATGAGCCACTAATGCACGGAAGCCTTGAACATCGGCTCCGAGGGTATTTTACCGGCCGGCGCAGGCAACATAGTTTAGTTCTCATACAGTTGAATATTAGTTTGTTTGAGATAGAATATTAATACATACAGCTCTATAGTATAGAGACTGTAGTGTTCTCAGCTATGCAGCCTAGTATTTCGTGCAAACAGTTGGTTAGTTGCTTGTTTCTGAGCAAAATGTTAAACACACCCTTTAGTATGAAGTACTCCATAAATAATAGAACAACATATATTGATGTTCATAGATGTACTACAGCCTTAGATAGATAATGGTTACCTGCCCACAGATAAATGGATCTGCTTTCTTTTGATGTCAAGTTAGGTCATCTCTGCACTGTTATGCGTAATGTATGCTTGATGTAAAGGTAAAAGTGGAAATGAAGCGAATTTAAGAGTAAACAAGCTTTGGGTTGGCCCTCAACCTACCTTGGAACCATTCCCTTTATGGCGAAGTCTAGGCATTAGCGTGCTTTTTATGTACGCCAGAGTGACGATCTTGGAACTTAGTCACTCCAGCTAAGAAGTATATCTTAAAGAAGACATCCAACGTTGGCATGTGTCAAGCTGAACTTCTGCTGTGGACCTCTAATGTTGACCTTTTGTAGTCCAACAGCATGTTCACACACTACACATATTTTCCTGACGCGCCCAAAGTTGAAAATCGTCCGTACGCCAGCGGCCTGTCATTCTCAGACTTATTTTCAAGATACTCGTCTTGTCCTCCTGCTTTTTTTTGCATTTGACCTTGAGCCAGCATGTCGACTGGAGGACAAGATTCAAATGCAACTGATATCGAGGATCTTTCTGTGGAGGACTTGATAAAATGGACGCAGAAACAAGTACCCTATTGTATTTCGAAGGCTGACGCAGAGGTTATGTAAAAGGCCTGCATATCTGGCTCTATTCTCTTCTATGTGTCTGAAAAAGATCTTAAGGAAGAGGGATTATCGTTGAGAGCGCGCCGTGTTCTAATGATCCTCAGAAACAAGGCCTTGGGCAGAAAAAAACGTTATGTCCTCTTTTAGATTCCTCTCTTGTGAATGCTTTGGATTTTACCTATACTAATATCTTTTCGTTAGGCACGAGTGAACACATTGATATTGACGACTCGTCTCAACCAGATACGAAGAGAGTCCATGTACAGGAAGGTAGTGGCAAGACAACAGATACCCAGAGGAGCCTTAAGCGTAAAGCCCAAGATCTTGCTAAATCTATTGAGGTCGCGCAACGCAAGGCCCCGCGTCTCTTAGCTCTTGCTGAGTTATGCAAACAACGACGTGAGGACACTCTTCACCACTTCCAGAGTAACTTCAAAGGCTGGGAAGATGCGAAGGTGAAGCTCTCCTCACCAAATGTTTCAATGGATATTCCATTCCCATTTTCAGGGTCCACGATCCCCAAACGGTTCAAAACACGTGGCGAAGATGAAGCTTGTTACCATTACATGGAGCGAGAGGTGTTTTCAGAGCTCGTGGACGCCTTCAAGGGAACTACAAGGGACAGGAGCCTCAAGGATCTGTGGATCTATGGGTTAATGGGTTATGGGAAACCCTACCTCCTCGCCACTCTGCTTTATTTCTTAACTGCCCAAGGATATCGTGTTGTCTACTTACCTGACTGCCGAGTCTGTTGTGAAACGCCAGTACCGTAGCTATAAGAGGCGTTGCTTTGTACTTGGGCCGACAAACGAGAGAAGATTGCCGAGATCATCAATCTCCGCAAAATGGATGACGTTGAAGAGTTCCTACTGCAGAACTGGGACGCATCAGTGATCTTGGCGATCGATCAGATGGATGCATTGGAAGATCCAGACCAATTTCAATTTAAGGCTCAGGTGCGAATGTGGTTGGATAGATGCCGGGCGGCTACAAAAAGTGTTCTGAGCACGTCGGGGAATAACATGGCGTTTTTTAACACCCTGCCCCAGCAAAACAACGATAACCGCTTCGCCGTCTTCGGTGGGTTCACTACAATATGTTGATGCAGATTCATACTTGCTTCATGTTTTCTAAACTAATTCTTTTCCTTTACTGCGAATGTAGGCTGAGATGGACGCATGGTGGGACTGCCACAGCAACGTCGATCTTGGGGAGTATAGTCGAACCCAAGTTGAGGACTTGACGGGGAAAATCCCGCTACTTCTCGACAGCTACACTGTAGAGGGAGATCTGAACTTTGCTTGCGAGTAGGTTAAGGTAGTTGTCAGGCAAAGCCAGCGATTTGCATCCCGGATGAAGGGCAATCTCAGAGATGCGGACTGGGCAGCGTGAGTAGCCCCCGTGTAATCCATCAGGAGCACAAGGCTTACTGATATTACTACAGGTACCAAGTTACGGCATGTATCACTGGATCTGCCGTCCTTGAGGACATTCATCCTGAACACGTGGATCATCGGTTCTTTTATGAGAAGGACGGGTTAGGGTATTGCGCCTGTGGCATTGTTAGGGAGACTGTGACAAAACGACTTGCTCAACTTGGGACCGACCTCTTCTCGATTGCAGACAGTATCAGGGAAATGACACAGCTCATTTCCAATGTACCTGTGGTGGGATATTCTCTGGAGCTTGCGATCCTCCAAACTATCAGAAGCACGGGCATTTCCTGGCTTGATCTTGTGGGATCAATGCCCCAAATTGTCTTTGATGCCCACCCAAAGTATGTTCTGGAGCATACTTACGCGTTATACGTGCCTAAGGCCTTTAATTCCCCCGCAATAGATGCTCTAATATTGCGGCTTGATCATTCCAAGATGAAAGCCGAACTCATTCCGATCAAGATCACCATCGCGAAATCACACAGCACCTCAGAGGATCTCTTCTTCAAGGACTGGTCCCGCTGGCTTGAATACCTGGAGGATTACGATGCTAACTTAACCTTCTTGTGGATTACCGCCAGCGGGGAGTATTTGACGAAGAAATTCGAGGCGAGGTATCGCGAGAGACGTGAAGGTCCAAAGATGCTGGTCCGTCCAGCTTATTCTTCCGTGAATATCCCCCTCAAGGAGGTGAACGCAGAGGTTTGGCGTAAATACTGGAACGCGAAAATCAAGCCACCCTTGGAGTTGTCGGGCTGAGTGGCACAACAGTGCCTTTTCCAAGTTTCTTCTCTCTGCGCGCGAGATTGCCTGCCAGAACTCAAGGTAGGCTTTCTGGTGCCTCGTCCCTTCTTCTGGTTCCCCTGCTCGCGATATCCCCGTTTCATCATTCTCTCTTTGATTGGAATTATCTGGTTGTCTTTTTTTGCTTCTCGCTATTTTCCGTGTTTTATTTTCTGACCCCCTTTCTTCTTTTCTAAAATAAAGAAAACACTGTATGATTATACCCCCTCTGCATTGTATGTATGTATGTACAGTACAACCCAACTGTTCTTTGCTTGTGAGATTAAGGGATTGCTACAATTAATATTCAGCTTGATTGTCCAATTTTTCGGTTAACATTAGGTCTTAGTTTGAATTCCTCTAGGTATGTAGTCTTTGAGCAGCAGCACATTGCCCTAGCAAGGATGTTTTGAGTGACACCCCCAGTACTTAACTTGGTGAATATGCGATTAATCATCATTGCACATCCCTGTAAATCCAATTAATTTAGTAAGTTAGATGAGCCCAGATATTGTACCAGGTGTTTCTCTTAACCCAGCAGACCCAGCTGGATAAGTCAGGGCAATGGGGTGTTTCGAAGCTTGGCCATGAAACAGAATGGGATCGTTCGAATGTAATCCATATTTCGAGAATCAGCATTGCATTGTGGTGATAGGTTGACGCGGTTGACAGGTGAGGTTGCGCAACGTTGCAGCAGAGACTGTGTTGTGTCAACTGAGTGGGCCGAGAGGCATTTCTTTGGCGGCGGGGAAGGCAGAAACGTGACCCTGCCCGGCCTCCAGGGCTGGAGGGTCTCTCTCATTCAACGGCCTTTAACCACCGGTTTATTCATTCTTTTGTCAAGTTGATTATTTTCCTTCCTTCTTTTCCACTTGTCGATGCATTCACTTCTCGGTTCTTTACGCGTTTTCTGATCTGCAGCCCCGTCCACTGGCTTGCAGTGGGGATTTTCGTCCCAGACAGCCGGACCCTCCCCCTGTGTTTGCCCACTGTCTCTTTCGGTCCTCGACAACTCATTCATGCGCGTGTCCTGACTTTCTCTACCACCACTGACTCACCCAAATTCGTTCTTTTGGACTGCAGAGTCGTCTTGTCCTATTATCACGCCGTTCTTTTGCGACTTTGTATTTCTTCAGGTCAGACAGTCTGTCTGTCGCGGTACTTGGTTGTCGCACACCCTCTCCGCGGCAAAGCGCAAAGGTGAGTGGAGTGAGCAAGGCCCCACCGTGTCGCGTGTGAAGTCTTTCAAATGGTATTTTTTAGTGTGCATTGGATCTTCTCTTGGTTTATGTTGCTGCTGCTCTGAGCACTAGTTTTATGTGTCTCCTGGTGTTCTCCGTTGATCAAGTGAACTCTACACGTGGCTCCCGCCGGCCATCAGCGCTTCACCAAGTTCCCATCCGCTAATCTGAAATTTATTTTCACGTAGTTCATTTTAATTCCTATACCACCTCTTTTCTATACACTCGGGACTCTGGCAAGAGAATCTTCCTCCCGCTTTGCTATTACCCCGCTCAGCGTGCGCTGCGGGGTCTTGACAGATGGCGTACCCGCAGCGGCCCCCTCCTCAACGACACTACACCGATAGGCCTCCTCCCCAGGGTGATAGATGGCAGGGACAGATGCAGGGAGGAGGGTTCTATGACCAAGGTGGCCATGATAACTACGGAGCATACGACTACAATGCGGAAGCTGGATATGATGATGGGTATGGCGCGCAAGGGCAGTGGGACAACCAGCAGGGTCTAAATGGTTACCCAAATCAGGGGCGAGGCGGACCTCAAAGTTACGGACACAATGACCAGGGTTATTCGAACCATCAGCCAGGCCGGAACCCATCACGGAACGACAGAGGGCGTATGCGACCTCCTCCGCTACAACCACGCCATCCAAGGCAGGGTAAGTCGAATAGAACACTAGGGAGGTCAAAATGTTTGTAGTACTAACTCTTGATTATGAAGCGAACGAGAGACCTCCAATTTCTCCTAGACACGCTGGAAGAGCAGGCTTCGATAATCCGTTCCCCACATTCCCATCGCGCAAACAAGGTGATTCTGGAGCCGTTATTAACAGCCGAATGGAGGCACTCGATCTCAATGGCTCATCAGGCCGCGTGAGACCTCCTGATGCACGGCCACATACGTCGCACTCTAACCGTCCCCATCAACCTCGCCAACATACAGAGCCTCAGCCACGGATGCCTCCCCCCCGCGATCCTGGCTATGGTACGGGACCAAATCCGATGCTTGGAAATGGACCGAGGAATATCCCCCCTGGACCGGGACCCGATCCTGCGCCAGGAATGCCACCACCTAAGAGAAGCGCCACCATGCCTGTTCAACAAGCTGCCCCGGTCACTTCTCCGGTCACTTCACCGTATTATCCTGGCAAACCTGTCTGGCAGGAACCTCCTCCCAGTCCCCGTAATTTTGGGCCCGATTCACACGCTGCTGTGCCACCTAGACCTGGGACAGCCCCTGGAACAAGACCTCTACCAATAGAAGTACCAAGCGTTCCTTCTGTATCTGAATCTAAAGGTTCTGACAACACAAAACCATCTCAACCACCACCTACTGAGCAAAAGGACGCTGCTGACGATTTCCTTGACGACTATTTTAACTCTACAGATTCTGCGGAACCGGATATGCCAAACTTCGACGCCGTGCCAGACTCAGCAGGAGATAAAAGCAACGAAGATCACCTGGTCCCTGTCGATACATCGAAAGAGACACCAGCGACCAAGCCGGACACAGGAGGTGCGGGCTATACTGCTTATCGTCCGCCAGGTGGTGTCGTGCAACCGACAGACCGCACTGGAACACCCAGTCAACGGAATAATAATGCCGGCTTCCAGTTTGATGTTCCTCCTCAAAGTGCCACTCCAGCTATATACGATCAGCAGCAGCCGAACGACGGATATGGTCCTCCCATGGATGCAAACTATCCACCTTCACAGGGAGGTCGGGGGATGTATGGAGGAGGACAGTACGGTCCTGATCCTGGCCCTGGTGGTTATGGTCCGCGTCGGCCTCCTCCAAATCAGTATCCTCCACCCGTGCAGAGAAACGATACACCACAACTATACCCCGATAGCCAACAGTATCAAAGCCCGCATGCTACCCCTAGTCCTGTAGATCGTTCAATGTCTGTATCAAGGAACCCCGATGCTCTCCCTCACCACCCTGTGCCGTTCCGACCTGGCCTTGAACAGCAGTCGAAGCCTTCACCTGTTAGGCAATACGACAATCCTCCTCCGGTTCCTACCCCACAGGGACAGGGACAGGTTGCTCCTCCTACGACCGAGCGCCCTGGCTCTGAAATAATCACCTTCACGGAACTTCAACGTTTGCAGCAAACTGCTAAAATGAACCCGCACGATCTCAAGACTCAGCTTTTGCTTGCTAAAAAACTTGTTGAAGCTTCAGTCCATCTAATCGACGACAATGGAAGAGCGGATACGAAGACCAAGAACAAGAATCGGGAACGATTTATCAATGATGCGCATAAAATAGTGAAAAAGATGGTCAGCAACGGTTATCCACCTGCCATGTTTTATTTAGCGGATTCTTATGGCCAGGGACGGCTGGGTTTGGAAAATGACCCTCGTGAAGCCTTCAATCTGTACCAGTCTGCAGCAAAAGCTGGACACCCGGAATC
The DNA here is from genome assembly GCA_002573605.1 of Polytolypa hystricis UAMH7299. NCBI lineage: Eukaryota > Fungi > Ascomycota > Eurotiomycetes > Onygenales > Polytolypa > Polytolypa hystricis. The sequence goes on along the minus strand of PDNA01000145.1, from coordinate 63,002 downwards.
GGCGTACAGAGTGGCAGTTTGCTGTGAGATGGGCCAAGAAGGCGGCGGCGGCACTAGAAGAGATCCCATGAAAGCAGTCCAATGGTATAGACGCGCTGCAGCCATGGGAGACACGCCTGCAATGTACAAAATGGGCATAATTCTGCTAAAGGGCCTCCTGGGACAGCCGCGAAACCCACGCGAAGCAGTCTCATGGCTTAAGCGCGCTGCCGAACGCGCGGATGAAGATAACCCGCATGCACTCCACGAACTGGCCCTGCTGTACGAGAACCCGAACGGCATCGACGCCATCATCCAGGACGAAGCGTATTCTCTGGAACTTTTACACCAGGCAGGAGAGCTGGGATATAAGTTCTCGCAATACCGACTTGGCATGGCGTATGAGAATGGGTTGTTGGGATGTCCCGTCGATCCGAGACAGAGTATTATTTGGTACACGCGTGCCGCTGCACAGGGCGAACATCAGAGCGAGCTAGCGCTGAGTGGCTGGTATCTTACTGGTTCAGAGGCTATTTTGCAGCAGAGTGATACAGAAGCGTACTTGTGGGCTCGCAAGGCTGCAATTGCGGGGTTGGCAAAGGCGGAATATGCGATGGGCTACTTCACGGAAGTAGGCATCGGGGTACCGGCGAATTTGGAAGATGCGAAGAGATGGTATTGGAAAGCGTCATGTAAGTCGCTGCTCTTTTTCCTGTTGGTGTTTATTCGTAGAATAGGGGTGGAAGCTACAGCTTCTATAACTCCTGACTGTTCTCTTTTTTGTCGTCATTTTTTCTGACCAATGCTAATGCCGTTACTTCCCCCCACAGCTCAAAACTACGGTAAAGCGCGTGACCGGCTCGAGGATCTCCGCCGTGGAGGAGCTAAGATGCAAAAAACGCGCGTCTCGCGATCGGCGGTTAATAGGCAGAGCGAGGGCGACTGTGTGGTGATGTAAGAAAAATGGCGGCCATAATTCTGTTTCCCTACCTTCTCGTTCTACGTGCCCTTCAAGGGGCTTGCTTTGCTTGCTCCGTTCTTCTTCCTGTGATATGCTTGGGGGCGTAACTGGGACAAGGCGTGGAAATGTATGTATGGGGTGCATGGCCCTTTAGGATCGATCCCTGGGTCATTTTTGTTTTTTTTTCTTCTCTTGATGCTTGTGATGAGGATTAATGTGAATGTGTTGGACGTTACTTGCATGATTGAGAATGTGTGTCCATGTGTGTCATTTCTCTCTTTTATGATCTCCTGGGATGTGTAGATTCAATGCTTGTTTTTTCTTTGTTTTTATATCTAGCTAGACTGTTTTTTTTCTCTTCTTCTTTTCTTCTTCTCCTGCTTGTCTAGCTGGTTTTGTTTTTGTATATACCCTGATCATTTGGGTGTTTTTTGTGAAGTTGTATTCTTATTTCCTTTGCCTCCTATCTTTCTTTGGTTTCATGGGATTTTGTGCCTTCAGTCACCAAGCTAGGTGGGACACAAGGATTGATAAGAATATGTGATGTTTCATTTTCTACACATCTACAAGACTCAAGATGTTGTCTATCTACATGAAATGTATCTTTTTGTCTTGATCATATTTGTCTTACCTATCTATGAGAGGACTGCCTTCTTTTGCTCTCTCTCTGCTGGTACTATATACTACCCTTGCTTAGAAGCATAATACCTGGTATATATGCTAAAATACAAACCGAGCTGAAAATTCTATGGAAAAGAAAAGGAATATTGTGGTTCATGCTTACTATGGTGTTTGTTATTATCTTTAGTCATGACATCATCCTCTCTCTCTTTTTTCTTTTTTAATAAAACAAAACCCTTTTGCTTACCCAAGAATTAGTGATTGCTGATGCCGGCGGCGCGGAATTGGCCCCGCAGCCTAAAAAAAAATGGCCGAACCCACTCAATATTCGGGATCGATAAGCGGAAGCTGCTCGCCCCCACCTAATATAATAGCTATTTGTAGGTATAAGTAACGACAAATGCTGCTCCTTCCGGAGCATTATATTAGATACTACGATATATGAGATATATATATTATTATCTGTGTACAAGTGCAATTCCTAATTCTCTTACCCTTCCACAACATCTTTTCCCAGCTAGCCATCATCTATAGACTACATAGTATCTCCTGGGTATCTATATGTCCCGCCCTTCAACCACCCCTTCTCGCACCCGCACCGCTTCCACAACCACCACCTCAACGTCAAACACAATTTCCCTCCTCCTTCTCAGCGTCCTGATCGCCATCCTGGCATCGTTCGCTATCCTTTCTCCCGCTTCGATCACGACTAGGGCCCGGGCAGCGTTGCAGTATTTCCCGTTTACACGGGGGTATTCTGGGCTTAGTACGAGCGTGAGTGCGGGAAATAGTGCTACTGCTGCGACTGCTACTGCTACTACTGCAGCTGGTGTGATGATGGCAAAGACACCGATATACTTTCTCAGCCATGGCGGGGTGAGCTTTTTTCTTTTGCGTTTCCCTCATAATCCCCCTCCCCTCTCTCTCCACACACCTCCCTTTTTTTCCTCTGATAATTTTGGCAAAAGCTACATACTAACATGCGCGACATAGCCAAATATCATGTATCAGAATGACCACCCCGCCTTTCGCAAACTACAAGAAATCGGACGCGAGATCACGCAGAAAGTGAAACCCCGTGCCGTCGTGGTGTTTTCGGCGCATTGGCAGGGAACTAGAGATACGGTGCAGGTTAATCAGGCGCCATTGACGGAGTTGATATATGAGTATGTTTGATTTTGTTTTTTTACCCCGTTGCTTGCTTGGTTGCCCCTTTAGCTATGGCTGCCGGGGATCCGCCCCATCCAAACCCTCCCCTGGCCTCCTGGTTTCCAGAATGGCGCGGAACTATTAGTTTAATGGACAAATGACTGATATAGAAAAATTCTGGCGATTGCAGCTTCTACGGATTCCCAGGCCACTATTATAAAGAGAAATATCCCAACGTGGGCAGCAAGGAGGTTGCGCAAAAGGTCATCAGTGCGATACAAGACGCGGGTATGAAAGCTGAGGGTGTAAAGAGGGGTCTTGACCATGGCGTCTGGGCCAGTTTCAAATGCGGTATGTGCTTTTCCCCTCTCAACCTAGCTTTTGCAGCAAATTACCATAAACTAATGACGAGTGTGATAAAAAAATAGCCTTTGATCCAGAAGAAAACCCCCTAAACGTACCCATTGTGCAAGTCTCCCTTTTCGACACCGAAGATCCCGTCCAGCACTACAAGCTCGGCCAAGCGGTCTCCAAGCTGCGCGACGAGAACATCCAAATCATCGTCTCAGGCATGGCCGTGCATAACCTGCGTGATCTGCAATTCACGCGAGGGCAGACGAAGCCTATGCCGTATACTGTGAGTTTTGACGAGGCGCTCAAGGATGCGGTTGTGACGGCGCCGGAGCAGAGAGAGAAGGCGTTGGTGGATTTGTTGAAACGCGGGGATGCGAGGCAGGCGCATCCGACGTTTGATCATTTGCTGCCCATCCATGTGGGTGCGGGTGCGGCAGGAGAGGATATGGGTGACAGATTGTTCACGTTGAAGGAGGGGAGTATGAGTTGGGCGCAGTTTCGGTTCGGGAAGGTCGCTGCGAACTTGTAAGATTAACATATAGAGAGATATTCAGGCATTTTTTGTATATTAGAATGATTCTTTTTTTTGGTTTGTTTTCCAATTCAAGTTGTGAATGTAGGGTAGAAAACACATCGCTTTATTTCGTAGTGTATAGAGACATTTGTATATACAGACAAGAGAGGTAAGTGAATAGATAATTTTGGTTAGGTTCTATGCGAGAGAGAAGGAGGAGAAGGAGGGGTGCGAAATGAGGGTCGAAATTCTTCTAATTATGATGCCGCCTTGACTAGGTCTGTAACTTTCGCTTCTATCTCTTTTTGTGTCAAGCCTGTTTCCCCACGGAAAAAAAAAGTCAGCCTGGGCTCCATCCTTCTGAGAGACGAAAAGAAATAAGGATATATATATCCCAACGTACCGGCGAGCGATTCTTGCCTTTCCTTGCCGAACTCTGTACCACGCCGGCCGGTGAACAGGCCAACTGTTAGCCTAGCTCTTTTCTTATATGATGCGGCTGGAAGTAAATCTGCAATCAAATGCAAAGGTGTAGGCGTAGAAAGAAATCATACCGTATCTAGCGAATACCCTTGGTTCAATGTCCAATGCCTCCCGCATCAAAACGGGTGTGAAAGGGTTGTTCCTCTTCATTGTCGGATATGCGCGCTTCAAGAATACCCTTTTAACAACCAGGCCACGGAATGTGTTAGCTATTGACCTGCAAAGTTAAGATATCGCAATGGGTATGTATGTGTCGTACCTGGTCGCGTCGCTGTGTGAGGAGGTGTGGCAGAAGAGGAATCGGACCTCCTTCAGGCTTTTGCTGAAGGCGTATCTTGCGGACATTGTGAGGGTTGGGGAGTGCGCTTCCCGGGGAATAGAACGGAGGATAGGGTCGTAGGAGGATAGTCGGGACCCAATTGAGCCCCAGTGAAGTGTGTTAGCTGGGATATAAGCTTCAATGCCTTGCAAATCTATATCTCGACTCCGCTGGACAATAATGATACAGATTGAGGACGTTCGTTGATGCTCGATTACATAATTCCGATGCCATAGTTAACTAGTCGCGTGGTATTGGTCAGCATGAAGAACATGTCCTGATTGGCTAGAGCACAAAGCGAACATCGGCGCTTAGTCAGCTGACTCTGACTCTGCTTGCCATCAACCAAATAATGCACGAACGATGAATCACCGCCCAGCGACGACGACGAGGTTGCATTATCTTCAACAACAGCCAGATCTATTTTGCTTTCTCCCCTGTGACTCTCCCCTCCTAATTCATTTCTCTGGCTTGGCCTACGTGATACCCATCCTTTCCTCGAGCAATCCCGCTCTCTTCCCTTATCTCCCGAATTTCTATATCTAAATAATAAACCCGTGCTCGCCCATCATGACATCGCGCGTCGGTCTCCGCTTCCTCCAAAACTCCAGAGCTGCCTTCCAGCGCTTCACATCCCCATTCCGCACACCGGGTGGCCGGAATCTACGGTATCAGAGCACAGAGGCCGGATCCTCGTCGTCGACTGCCCAGCCACAGAGCTTCCTGCAGAGATCATGGAATAGTCCAATTGGATTGAAGACGGTGCATTTCTGGTACATTTGAAATCTCTCCCCTTTCCTGTCTAGGAAATTGAGTTCGTTCGATCGGGAAATGTGATTGAGACTAACAGTCAATTCTCCTTTTTTTGGCAGGGCACCGGTCATGAAAGTATGTAAAAGCGCATCTCCGCACTTACCCGCCCTCTGGCTCCCATGAACAATTGGCAAATGAACTTTCCTCACCGCAATAGGCCAACATTTATATTTTGCAATATGGGCATATCTAACGTCTGCCTGGTTAATGGCGAGGAATAGTGGATTCTCGTTCTTGCTGGTCTGTCAGATATGGCAAAGCCAGCCGACAAACTTTCTCTCACACAAAACGGCGCCCTGATGGCTACGGGAGCTATTTGGACTCGATGGTGTCTTATCATCACGCCGAGGAACGTCTTGTATGTTTTTACTTTTTCTCTCTCTAACTGGCTCGAAACCTAAACCCCCTATCCTTCCCTGATGTTATACTGGGGCAATACTTCCCCTTCTCAATTTTCGTTATAGTTCAAACTGACTGGATGCGTGTTTTGTTTCGTCCCCCCTCAGGCTCGCCACAGTTAACTTCTTCGTCGGACTCTTGGGCGCAACACAAGTTACTCGTATTTTCCTACACAGGCGGAGCGTCGATGGATCGGCAAAGGAGGCGCTCAAGGATATGACCCACGAGGCTACAGGTGGTGCCAAGGCGATCGTGCACAAGGCAGAAGAGGTTGTTAAGAAGAATTGAGCGATCGCAGCGTATGTTTTACCCCGATGGTAAGAAAGGGGAACCCGCGGCTTGCTTTTCTTTTGGATAAGGTGGTATATATGACTGATCGGGGGTCGGTTCGCGTCCAATGGATGATTTAATTTCCGAGGCATCCTTTCCTTTCATGAACATCTTGTAAGAAATATATGTTCGACAGGAGATAAGTTCTATCTCTCCTTTTTTTTTCTTTTTTTTTTCGTTAGAGGATCGGTCGGGTTCTTGCACATAGAAAGGGAAAATCTTCGTTGGCTTTCCTTTCATGTTTCAACAAAAAGATTATTTATCTATTTCATACTATTTTACCTTTTTTTTTTTTTAACAAGCTGTGGAGACAAGGTATATATGTATTTTAAAATAGGCTCATATATCCCTGCGCTCAATGGGTTTTTTTTGGTTCTTGCTACAGCTGAGGAGTTACTTCAATATAGCGTCTACAACATGCCTTTGTTAGTAAAATTATTGGATGCTGCTGCCGAATTCTTGAAAAAGAATACCAGTAGCCCCAAGAACTCTATCGCAGTGTGCGGGATATATATTTATACAATGCACGAAGAAGAAGAAGAAGTGTCTAGATAGCAAGAGACCCTATCCATGATCCCCTCCCCCAGCCATTCTCCACCCCCAAAACCATGCATATAATGATAACGCGCTTCCTTCGCTTACCTACCCTTACGCCCTTCCCATCCTTGTGCAATAGCGGTTTTGATACACGCTGATATCGAACCAGCGACGAAAAGAAAAAAGTACAGGGCGCTGCCCTACCCTATGCACTGTACTACCCATAAGAACCCATGTCTGAGCCCAGCCCCTGACCTGACCTGACCTGACCTGGCCTCCACCGGAGCATTACAAGTTGCTGACAAGTGTGTTATACGCCTCCTTGGGTTGGCCGGTAGCGTCGAAGAGGAGCGGGTTAGTACCCGGCCGCCAGGAATCCTGTTCCATGCGTTCGTTAGTGATAAAAACTCGTCTATGAGAATTTGGATAGTGGAGATATAGTTTAAAGGGATGGGGATAGGGCAACTCACGTTGTCACGAACGCCCCAAACGGTGACTCCAACGCACTTAGGTTCTTGGGTGCAGGCGTCAACGGACTGGATCGAAGAGTGTCAGTTTAGGATTTCTTGATTTTGTAGATGTGGGGATTTTTCAGTTATGCGGAAAAACTTACCTGCTGGTAGTCCTCTGCGGGAGCATCAGCTATATCCAGCTCAGTGATAGCAACCTCCGCAACATCCGCAGCAGCGAGAGCTTTGATCGCGTCGGGGATAGCGCTTCCTTGACCGGCACTATATAGGTGAGTTTTAATATGAAAATTCGCTGGGCTATAGAAGAGCTGGTATGACGTACGCAATGTGAGCCTGGCTGCCAATACCGTCAATGGGAACTCCCTCAGCGACCCACTTGTTGACGTTGGTCACCATGGCCTGGACTTTGGCATTGTCTGCGCTATCAAGGCTATAAAATGGGTTTGTTAGCTGTGGCGCATTAAACAAGCACCAGGTGTCTCCTATGACGTACTTGAAATCGTTGATATAGAGCTTCGCATCAGGGTCGGCAGCCTTCGCAGCTTCAAAAGCAATACGGACAAAGTCCTCTCCCAGAACGTTGAAGAAAACAGAGTCCCGGAAACTGCCGTCCTCGTTGAATATCTCATTGACAACGTCCTTTCGTGCGATGTATTAGCAGCCGAGCGGCTTTAATCCAGCTGAGTGAGTCTATTGTAACTTACCCACTGGAATATTTTGCCGACATATCGTCCCATAATCTCGCTGATGTGGGTTTCGATCACCTCAGTAAGTTCAGCAGCATCCGTAATATCGCTGACATATTGAGGAAGCTGAGAGTGCCATATAAGCGTGTGGCCACGGATCAGCATGTTGTTCGCTGTAGCAAAATCAACCAAGACATCCGGCTGGGCAAAGTTGAACCCGCCCAAGGTTGCTAAATCAAAGGTTAGCAATGCGGACTCTGTTTTGTTTTGAGATTATTAGAAGTTGCAGAAGAGGACACCATACGCTGGATCGATTCCCACTTCATGCTATTCTCCGCAGTCAGCTGGCCAAACACCTGTTGGATGATTCCGACATTTTGCTCATCAGCTAGAAGGGCCTCGTCTGCAATGGTTCCAAAATATTGCTTGCCAGCAGCTACATATTTGTCATGCAGACTTTCTAATTCCTGTCGAGTAGATAGAGAAGTAGTTGGGAAGGCAAGTGCTGTAAGGGGTACAGCAAGGAGAGAGAGAAGACTCGTAGAATACATGATTGTAAATAAGGACTAAGTAAAAAATGAGTGAAGAATGGATGATAGATAGTAGACGGGATCAATGTGTGTAGTGATTTTGTTGATAACTAGCACCCGGGTAGAAGTCTGTTTTATATATCGGATCGTCCTCTCGTTATTCACCCGGGGGATTCAGGTGTTTATAGATCGACAAATTAGCGATCCTGGCGTTTGGCATCATCCTAGAGCATCGCCATGGGGCTGATGTACGTGTTTGAAGAACGATAATAGCCGAATCAAACGATAAACGCTTATATAACGCGTAGGATGGCGTCTCGGGGTAGAATTGTGATACAAGGACGATCGGACCACGTAGAGGACAGCATCCTTCATAACCCGGTAAAACCCTCAAGTTTCAGCCTTGTTGATGCAACAATAAAATGTAACAATTTAGCCGTGAAGAACTCAGACCGTACGCTGCCCCTCTACCATCAAGGTACCGGATGATAAGAAAGGGGCATGATGCGCACAATGGGGCTGTTATTATCAAATGCCGCTGGAACGGAACCTGCCAACATCATGGGAAACGCTCCTGACGAGCAATTCGCACCGGCTTGATGGTGAAGCAGATATCTGCCCAGTATTGTGGGCGCTGTAATTCCGGCATTGCGCGGGTAAATTAAAGAGACTGTCGCTATTGACTAACTGGTCAAATCGACAATAATATGAAGATCTGAAACTTCGAAAATCTTTTAGGTGCGTTCGAGGTGAGGAAAAAAGGAGAATGAACAGAGGTGGTTTCAGTCACATTAGCCGGCACTCTGGTATTATGCTAGGGCATAGAGTATGACACATATAAGAAAGCGCAAGCAGGGAGCGGATATATGCATTATTAATAGGTAGTATGCGTAAGGTTGGTCCTGAAGTATAGTTGAGACGGTCCGGTTGGTAAAGATGACCTCCGACAAACCGCTGTTTCAAGTCCTTGACACGTCATGGGGGAGCTTCTGGTATGCCTTCTAGCACTGCAACTCTCGCTAGACAGTATGTTGGCCGTTCAAGTTTATATAAATGGGTAGTGATGCGGTGCAAACTATGAAGACCGTGGAATTAGTTGCGTTTCCGTGATCAAATCAGGTCAAACTTGTAGCCGCAGGAAAGCACGGCTGATGGAATCAATGAATCTATATCTGCGAATAAAATAGGTGGACACCAGATCCCTGGTGAGTTGAACGTGCTTCGATCGCGGATACATCTCAACTGAATACACTTTCTTCTGACCAAGGGCTCGAACTCTCGGGTGAAAAGGAGGTTGACCCACGTGGTGCGCGGAAAGTATTTAAGCGCAACTGCCACTGAGACGCGCGTCTATAACGGCCTCAAACCTGCTCGTGACGCCATCTGTTGTGGAAATATAGCTTTCAAGGCAAATGAAAACGGAGTTGAATAGCAGAAACGTTATATCCGATATTCCCCAAGCGACTATCCAAGTGGTTCAGTGCTACACCCTGCTCTCACGCCTCGAACACCAGGGCAGCAATGTGATCTCTAAAAAGACGAATCCCATCCCAAATTATGCAAAGTTTTGTCCGTGGAATTCACTCTACTATGCCAGACTTTAAGCCGAATATTCGGTTTGCTGACGCGATGTTCTTCCTAAAATATTCATTCCAACTTCCGATTTCCAATGGCAGCAGTACGTTCGAGATACCGAACCGTCCATCTAGGAAGGCAAAGGATGCAGCACATGCCTCGACATTGTCATACCCTCCTTAGGCTACTTCAAACTCGAACTCGTATCCGTTTCTTCGCTTAACAACAAGCGATTTGCGTGAATCTGGCGTGCCTCGATTAGGTGTGCGTTTTTGCTCACTGTCGTCGACATGCCACCTTAGCCTGGTAGCTGCTATGAGAAATTTATACAGAAACGCTCGCAAAGCCCGTGCTACGGAGAATTTCGGTGGAGTTTCCTTTACAGAACGTACCCTCCAGCTGACAGCGTACTCGAGAGGAAATCTCATGCCTGCCTGTTGCATAAGTTCTTCAATCATCTGCAGGAACCCTAGCGGACCTGACAAATTCCCGGGCCGTATAGGAGGCGGGCTCGGCGGCGCTTCTTGGGGTGGTTCGAGTATTTCAAATGCGTCGTGCGGGGGCACTGTTTGCTGTCAGTCACATACATCTCATTGATAGGATCAATGGTGGGATAGGTTTTTGAATCGAACCGTGAAGGGCATCGCAGCACTCTCGTGGATTAGAATATACATTCACCGTCATGGACTGCAATGTATAGGGTATCGGCGGGGACTCTTCTCTCAGGCACGACGTCCTTATAATTGGGCGTATCGGTAACTAGGGATTGCAGATATCGCGCTAAAGGACGACACTAACAGTCGGAATGTACCAAAGGAGTCTGACAATGCGAATAAGATTATGGATCTCGCTGTTTTCCCATGCTCAGGGGAGTTATGCATGTGCTTGAGAATGGATATTTTCACCAAAAAAGGACATGCACAAAACTCTGAACGCAGCAGAAGGGAACATGGATTTCCATCAATAAATCACCCTTTTGCTGTTGCGCAGAGCAAACCAACCAAGGAAAGCGCGTCCGAACGAAGGTGAGATGCCCCTTCCTCAAAAGTCTTCCTAAGATTTCTACCTCTCCTTTCGTAGCTTCCGTTTTTAGTAAGTTGGCTACACGTATTTATTCCGTGCCCCTATATAGTGGAGGCCTGCAACTGCGCAATGGTCAAATAAGAGACGACTTTAGTAGGGAATCCTTCAGGGGATACAGTAAACTTTAATTATCTTTACGTTAGAACGTCCATTGCGGGCAGCTGTTTTATAATCGGTTGCAAGAAACAAGAAATCAATAGTAGCCCTTCAAATTAACGCTATACTTCGGTGCCTGGGCTTAACTTGTGCTCGACAAGGGTAGAAACAACACACATTGAGCAAAACATGTAGCTCTGGCTGGGTGCTTGATCACCCACAGTTCTTATTTCCCAGTCCCGCGTACTGTTGCCTTTCCTCTAGAACCACAAGTCGCAATATCCAGGGTCCTGACAGCTAGCAACATAGCTATCCAAACCAAACCGCACATTTTCCCAATGAAGTCAGGTTTCCAATCTTTAACTAGACTTAGGATGGTGTGGTATGTACAGTTGTCAAATAGCTTCTTTCGGGAGGAAATCGTCCAGATTGAGTCCACACATCGATGGTTCAAGACTCTCTATAAATGGAATTATATGTGACCCGAGTTGGCAAGAATGGGAACGAGGGCTATTATAGTAGTGATCATTGTGATGAGTTCGTCGAACAGAGGCCCATTGCGAGGAACGAATATTGCGTATGCTCGTCACCATCACTTCAAAGCTAATGCCGTCGAACGATGCTAGCTCAGGATCACAATGGAGAAGACCTCTGGATTCCATTTCCTTCGTGAGCGTACCAAGAAGCATAGAGTTGCATTCGAACGTGTTGCCCTCCTTGCACGGAATGGAATCTTTACGAAACTCGACAATCAGGTTGTGCAGCGCCGAAACTATGCGTGACAGGGATTGCCTTCTGCGGAGATCAATCTCATCTAAATGCTTATGAGTTAGTGTACTAGGAGAGATTGGACTATTTGTACAGATTACAAACCTATAACCCTATAGAGAATTGGGAGATTCAGAGTTTGAATTGCACTCTTAGCATGTCGTTGTGCTATTGTTGTCATCTTTTGGAAGATGTCTTTTTTCCGAAACACAAACGAAATCGAGACCCATTTAACAAGATCTGGAGAGTAAGTTGTCGGTAGGGATTGCTCCAGATTCCCGATCCACATCTCAGTGAGTACCTCGACTGCTTCGTGAAACTCGTAATAATCAACTAGGATGGCCATGTTTGTCAACATGTTTAGATCGACAGATCGGGGCACTTTGCGCGTGTATCCATGGATTACGTTCATCAAGATCACTATGGCATGGAAGTCGCCAAGCACGGGGATTTCCACAAAGCCTTTTGACTTAAGATCGTGGCTTTCTCGCCAATCGCCCTCGAGCTGCCTTCGAAAGTAGGCCGAGGCGAGTTTTAGGTGCTTTGAGGATACTCGAATTCGCGCCTTGAGATCATCGAACAGGTCCAATCCTGAGGGGCCCGCTTCTGAATTTTGATCATCTTCCACGCGATCTCCCCCCGAAGATTGGTCTGCATGCCACAGCATGCCATCCGAGAACGATTCGTAGTATCGGCCTGATAAGTCCCGCACTTTCCTGATTCTAATCGTCGTCGGCTTGATAGGTGGCGAGTCTTCGGTAGTATCAAGTGGCTGTTGCTGCGGCCACTGTAAACCTCTAGGGGTTGGGGGATCTTCAAACAGCGCCTCTTCTTCAGAAAGTGTTGTAGTGCCAGGTTTTACAACAAGTTCGACATCTCCTTCCGGATCGACCAGATAAATGTCGTGCTTCATTTTGTTTGATAATGACGCGTCTTAGAAAGAAGGTCGTTCTTCCTCCCCAAATACGCGTTGTGCGGAGATTCGGATGAAGGGAGAGTCAAGGATAATTGAGGATGCCCGCGCGAGTAATGTGAGTAGCCCGAGTTTGGTTAAATCGAAAAATTTGCGCTGAGTTGATACAAGTCAGAATGGTATTTCAAGTAGACTTGGAGGATATACCTGTTGTAGAAGGTCGAAGGTCGGAGGGAGTCACTGAAATTATGACTGGGGAGATAATTAAATAAACAGTGAGGGTATTTCATATGAGATGCAGGCTTCAAAGAAATTTGTTTTCACACACAGAAAACTTTTGTGTGTGTTAAAAAAGACAGAAGGATGTAGAATAATGATAGTCTCACGGACAAAATGACAGAGCAGCAGAGTGAGTAAAGAAAGCGGAAGAATAAACTAGAACTACAAGGAAGAATGAACTGGAGAAACCGATAGAAGGATGGATGGCAAGGAAAATATGAAAGGCTTTGAATGCAAGTGTCCGTTCAGGTTGACAATTTTGCACATAGTTGAATCTCGTAGGCAACAATGAAGCAAACAGCTGGACAATGGACCTCCAGCAACAAACATGACAAACAAAACCCATACAAAGAAGCTGGATGCATAGGCCATATCTATGGAATATACCAAAGTGATCGGGAGGCTTGCATTTCCCCGGTGGGTAGAACCGGGTCTTCATCACCCATCGGTATTCTGAAGAATTTCAAATGCAAATAAAAATAAAATCATTGATTCCAGCACCAGATAAACGGCTAAGTGTAGCCTGCATATATCACTCTTATAGAATGTGCCAGTGCCTTGGCTGTTGTTAAAAGGCGTTTCAAATCAAATAGAGAACAAAGCGAGCTTGATAGAAGCTACCTATCAAGCAATCCTAGATTTGGGGAATAGAGACAGGTAGTTGCAGATAATTCTGCTCTTCCTAAGCACTGGTAGAAAGGTAAGCTTCTGCGACATTCAAGATCGGTACCATTAGGGTTCAAACCCATACAGTCAAGCATAGCCCTGAGTGTACTGGTCCCCCTATTATCCGGCCAGAAAAAGGAAGTTAGGTAGATATATGCAAGCAAAGTAAACATTATGAACCAGTATCAAAGAAAAAGATGCAATCAAAGCACCCCCCCATGCTAGGGGAAGGTATTTGCTCCTCTGTTGCTATGACAGCACGCAGCACAGAGTGTGTCACTACGGACCTGGGACGCCGGCTTTGAAGAGAGGAAAGGGGAATTGAACATCAGGGGGCCGCCACTAGTAACTTGTACTAATTCAACCAAAGTATGGCGTACTCGACTTGGGAGTACGTACTGTATGATAACTCCGCAACTAGAATCTATTCCTTCCCATCTATAAGGCGGGAATCTGCGTTTTTAAAGAGAGGAAGAGCTCGAAATAAAGGTTGACCACACGACCAAACCTCATTTTGATATCACTCAAAGGTTTCCTCAACTGGTGAGCTGTGGCTAAATTTAATCACAAAAGCCTTTTGTTTTCGTTAATTCAACGGCGTTATTGGAAAATCACGTGACATTGTCGAGCAAATGGGAGGATCAGGAGGGGCAACGCCAACGATCGCATGCCCTGTTGCAAGTGTGCATATTCCCTCCGTCCGTGGCACGACAGAATGAAGTGAGTAATGTTTCCCAAGGGTATATGTCTTTCGCCTGCCCTGGGAAAAGCAGACTCTTTTCTCCCTACCAAAAAGACCATATCACCCTTTATCCAGCCCACTCATATTTGTACCTAGCTGTGGCTACCTTCCATATCACCCTTGATAACCGCGATGCTTGAACCAGCAATCCCAGAGCACCTCGTGCAGGAGAGAACGAGGCCGGGCAAAACCCAACCCAATTTCGAACCACCATTTCCAGCGTATAGCGCACGCTTCCCAAAATGCACCAAGGACATTGTGATGGCCGTTATCGGTGCGCAATATGCCTCTGCAGCAGACAATGATGGATTAGCAATCTCCAAGTTGACGGGGTTTATCAAAGACGGCCCGGATGCAGCAACCCATCCATTTTTTTGGGAATTGGCATCAGTGACTGATACCCGCGAGGCATATAACATTGCTGTCATTGCATATTGGCTGAGCAAGGAATCATACAAGGCTTGGTCCACTGGTAGTGGATTTTAGAAATGGTGGGAAAACCTCAACCCCGAGAAGGAGAAGCATGGCTGGTTCCTGGAGGTGTTCTTCCCTTCAATTGACCGATTCGAGACTGTGTCTCCGACAGCGAGGTCCCATAGGGCGCGGCACATATGAGAGAAAGTGTGAGTGGCGCTCTTAAAGAACACACGTATTGGGGTAGTATGCGTGACCGTCTGCCAGCATCTCAGACCGACGACCTTGTTGGGGAGAGCGGTCAATTCTCTCAGAAAGTAGCAGCCGGCTGCCCGCCTAAGCGGGTTCGTGTGCCCGGGAAGCGGAACCTGGCTATTATTCGATCAGGGCAGGACTGGTCAAATACGTATCCCAAAGAACGCAAGCTATACCTCGAGACCATGCATCCAGTCCTAATCAAAGGAATGAGTTTCCTTCGTGACAATGGCGCGGAAGTAGGCTGCTATAGCTGCCGGTTTATGGATGTCGTGGATTTGGGTTCATATAAGGCCGACAAGACAAGGATCGGACATTTGGATTGGCTTATTTTGACGACTTGAGCTCCTTGGAGAAATGGAGCAGGGAGCACCCAGCACACATTGCTATCTTTGGTGGATTCCTCAAGTATGCCAAATCGCTGGACAACATGTGTCACTGCGTCTCTTTCACGAAGTGCTAGTTCTCAAGCCAGAGCAGCAATTCTTTGAATATGTTGGATGTCATGAGAATTCGGGAATGTTGGTCTCTTTGCACAACAATTAGCACTGTGTAGTTATGGCCTGTGGAACTCATGCCTGGAGCGCATGATATGCGTGTATCTTTACAGAGTCGTTATGGAGTCCATCGTGAGGAAGAATTTTGAGAATTTCCCCCCTTTCTGGGACCCGAGTCATGTGATGCCGGGTAGATACTCGGCTTATGTAATTTACCATGCGTCAATAACATGAGGCTGTCGCAGGGGATGACGTCACCGCGCCTGCTTTCATGGGGCTAATGGTTGAGGTTCGGCAGTTCATGGACATGGACTCTTCTAGACTGTGATTCTGTTTTAGCTAGAGAGATGTGGCGGATTTGTTCACATTGCCCTATCTGCTTGGCTTTACAGGCTGTCTAGAACTGGCAGTATGATTCCCCGCTGCATTCAAGAAATGGCAACAGAGCAGAGCAGGAACATAGAATTGCTGAACAACAAAGCATTACATGTCTCATGATAGGAGCCTTAACAGGAATATTATGAAAATCCATGACTCGGTCTAGTTTCCAGGATACAAACATGCTTCCTGCGTCCCAATGGATGCTGACCTGGGCGGGACGATGCGGGGAAACCGAAATCTGGTGGCGTCATCCGGCTCTACATAGTCCTGCTTGCTTGAAATCATACGACAAGATCTATCAAGAGCGAAAAATTAGACGAGGTTTAAACCTATCCCAGCTTGAAAGCGTGCATGGTGCAGGTGCATCAACCCTGCAATTAGAAAGCCTTGCTCATGAGGTATATATATACCCAAAGACATGCTAATTGCATTGCAGACTCTGTTTGGGAGAAGTGCTCGATACACCCTCCGTCCAGGCATTGGGTCTAAAATCCATCATACACCAGTCAATTGCGCCGCAGCAGCAACATTCCGATTCTCACAGCCCTCAAAAATTGCACGTCGATTAGCCAGCATGAAAGCTCTCGTTTATACTGGCAAGGGCACAGTTGCCATTGAAGACAGGCCGAAACCCACGATAACGCGGCCCACGGACGCCATTGTGAAGCTTAAGCATACGACCATCTGCGGCACGGATCTCCACATCATCAAAGGCGATGTGCCAACCGCCCAGCCTGGCCGGATTCTCGGACATGAAGGGGTCGGGATAATCGAGGAATTGGGCTCAAGTGTTGATGGATTCAAGGTGGGCGATACGGCGCTGATCTCATGCATCTGTGCATGCGGAGCGTGCTCGTATTGTCGAAAAGGGATGTCTTCGCACTGTGTGACTGGGGGCTGGATCTTGGGCAATACAATTGATGGGACGCAAGCGGAGTACGTGCGTATCCCGCATGCCATGTCGTCGCTTTACAAGCTGCCAGAATCCGCCAATTTGCAGAATGCGGTCCTGCTCTCAGATGCGTTGCCGACTGCTATGGAGTGTGGAACGCTGAATGGAAAAGTCCAGCCTGGAAACACTGTCGTGATAATTGGCGCTGGTGCGGTGGGAATGTCGGTGATGACAACTGCTTTGCTATACTCACCTTCTCTCTTGGTGATGGTGGACGTCGATCCAGCCAGATTGGAAATGGCTAGCAAGCTTGGGGCGCATCACACCATCAATTCTTCGGAGCCCGGCGCGGTTGAGAAGCTCATGGCATTGACAGAAGGCGAAGGATATGACACCGTGGTAGAAGCCGTGGGCATTCCACGGACATTCGAGCTCTGCCAGGAAATCATCGCACCTGGAGGTTCAATTGCGAACGTCGGGGTGCATGGGACCAAGGTCGACTTGCACCTGAACAAGCTATGGGATCGTAATATTGGTAAGTTCAGCGCCCGCAGAAGCTTTTTTCTTTCTACTCAAGGCTTCACTTACGGACAGAACACTGACTGGGATGAAATCTATAAATAGATATTACGACCAGACTTGTCGATGCCACGACCACACCAATGCTACTAAAGCTCTTCAACGCTAACAGACTGAATGTTGACACATTGATTACACATAGTAAGTGCCAACCGGTTTTCCTGAATCCAATGGTGTTCAGTGCTAACTGAAGACAGAATTCCCGTTCAACGAATGTGAAAAGGCCTATGAGGTTTTCGGCGCTGCGGCAAAGCATAAGGCCCTCAAGGTCTTACTTGACATGTAAAGGGGTGGAGTAAAAGGCTCATTGGATGGTCATAAAGTGGTGTCGAAGGGATTAGGGCGTTAAGCTATGTACACAGATGTTGTTTGTAAGGCGGGTATCGTCATACGAAAAGAGGAATGTATATTCATAAGCAAATAGGGCCCATGCGTACTGCGTTCAACGAGCAAGTTCCCCTTCATAAGCGCTTGAAGTGGTGGAGAGAGTAAAATGTCAGAGCTTGGAAGGCAGAGGTTGACCCTTGAAGTCACGTGCTCACTTCAACCACAACCACTCCGCGTATCCTGGACTGGAAGAGCACTTTATTTTCATATATACCGTTGGCTTATCACTTTAGCTTCAAGATTTAACTTTGTGCAAGACAATTACTGCTCCCTGACAGTCCATTCGCAGGGACATACGCTGCCCCTAATCCTTCAATGCTGGCACAAAAGAAACCGAGAACTTGAATACAATAAATTCCATATTTCATAACTTCCCGAAAAGAAAGTGAGGTTAAAAATAGAAGAGCTTTCTGGACATATGTACAGGTACGTTTGAATCAAAAAAGGAAAGGGACATAAAATGGTCAGAACATGACAAGGTTATACTCCAGTTGCGTCTTTTTTTTATACGACGCGATGTTGGAAAGGACGCATTAGCGCTGTCCTTGGTGTTACAAGGGGAATCAAGTGTTGAAGAGAAAGAAGAAAAAAGTCAATAGGACGCGTTGAATGCATCGAATCGAAAATATGCACGGCTCTAATTTACAGCTTGGCTGCGTTGCCTGGTGCGGAGATTTCGTTGTACAGAAGGCTAGACGGGGCGCAGGCGGTTAGCATCGACCACTTTGTTAAAAATATCAAGGCGAATGGGATGGAGTGGATGGCTTACCTTGTCAAGAAATCGGCATAATCTTCACCAGTGATCTGGCCGGCAAAGTAACGAGCTGCGAGCTGGAACTTGTTGCCCTTGGGACCCTTGTTGGCGAGTTCATCGGACTGCTCCTGGAGTAATTTCAAGGCATAGGCCTTGTCAAACCTCTTGCCTTCGGCGGTCGTGATATTGTGGCGAGACCATTGCCAAAGCTGGCTGCGACTGACTTCAGCGGTGGCGGCATCCTCCTGTTAATCGTGTTAGAAGTTGATACACAAACGCCACAACTCATGCTCCATTTTACTGGGACAGACATACCATGAGGTAGTTGATAGGGATACATCCAACTCCCCGAAGCCAACCCTCCATGTACGAAAGACCAATGTTGAGGTTCTGTCTGATACCTTCCTCGGTAATACTGCCGGGAACATTGGTGTTTAGGAGATCGTTGGCGGTGACATTGACATCCTCGCGGCGCACGAAAAGCTGGTTAGGGGTAGGCATGTACTTGTTGAAGACATCGTTGGCAATGGATGCCAAAGCCGGGTGAGCAACCCATGTCCCGTCGTGACCAGCACGAACTTCTCGCAATTTATCGGCACGGACTTTATCCATGGCGGCCTCGTTGGCCTTGGGGTCATCCTTGATCGGAATTTGAGCAGCCATACCGCCCTGTGTCAAGTTAGAAAGACGACGATTAGAACGTTTTTGATTGCTGGATCAAGGAATAGGGGCTTACCATAGCGTGGACGCCTCGTCGATGGCATGTCTTGATCAAAAGTTTGACATACGCATCCATGAAAGGCACGGTCATTGTGACATCTCCGCGGTTAGGAAGCACGAAGTTAGGGTTCTGGCGGAACTTCTTGATGAAAGAGAAGATGTAGTCCCATCGTCCGCAGTTCAGGCCGGAGCTGTGATCCCTGAGTTCATAGATGATCTAGTTGACTTGAGTCAGCAGATTGAGCTTTCGACAGAATTGCGGTTTACAAACTTACCTCATCCATCTCAAACGCAGCAGTAATAGTCTCGATCAGGACAGTTGCCCGAATAGTGCCCCGCGGCACGCCGACATAGTCCTGTGCAAGGTTGAAAGCGTCGTTCCACAAGCGGGCCTCGAGGTGTGACTCCAGCTTTGGCAAATAGAAGTATGGACCATAACCGGTCTTGACCAATTCCTTTGCGTTGTGGAAGAAGTACAGACCAAAGTCAAACAAACCAGCAGAGATGGGCTCTCCATCAACTGTGAAGTGCTTCTCTTCCAAATGCCAGCCTCGAGCGCGAGCGATGAGTGCGGGAAGAGTTCTATCGGTTCTCAACTTATATTCCTTCGCACCCTGCTTGAAATCGACCTGCCGGCGGATGGCGTCGTAAAGGTTAACCTGGCCGTTGACCATATTCTGCCATGTTGGAGCGCTTGAGTCTAATATAGCGTGTCAGTCATCGGCCCTACCACAATCAGTGTATGGACTACACAACGCACCTTCGAAATCGGCCATATATGTTGAGACATCAGAATTCAAAGCATTCACCACCATCTTCCGGTCAGTTGGGCCAGTAATCTCAACGCGACGGTCAACAAGACCGGGCGCAGGGGGAGCTCCCTTCCACGCATCGTTCTCACGAATGTGCTTTGTCTCTGGGAGGAAATCTAGCAATTGGCCTCTGTCAATTTCAGCTTGACGCTGGATGCGGCGTTGGAGAAGTGCCTTTCTGGTAGGGTTGAATGAGCGGTGCAGCAGGGAGATGAATGCGCAAGCATCTTTTGTGAGGATCTTTCGAGTCTGGTCGTCCAAAGGACCGAGGATCGCAACGTCCTTGAGGAGAGTTTCAACGGATGCCATGGTGGTGACCGACGATAGATGTTCTGCTCCGTTCGTCCGTTGCTCTTTAGAGTCTTTTGTTTCTGGAGATCTGATCAAGCAATGGCTTGTTTGATTCTTCAGCTATCCCTTGATGACGTTTAGAGGAAAGGTAGGATAATGTTCAAGGGTTCCAGGGAGGTCCAGAGTATATCTATAGGAATATGGAAGAAAGCACAAGGGCATGTAAAGTGCCTGGGCCGAGGAGTATTATATGATTGGATTTTGTGGAAAAGCAAAACAAGAGCAAGTCTTCGGAGCTACGTCAGACATGAGATGCTGCTCTAACCGCGGCACATGCAACTGACTAGGAAATCTAGGCCAGAGTCATGACGGAAACTGTCCGGGCGCTGTCCCAAGCTTTTTGATGAGCTACATATATGTACAAGGAATCGGCACTACCTCCAACGAATTGAAGAGCCATAACTTGAAAATGGAGCGTCGACCGGCTTCGAAATGCGATTGATTGATGCCAAGCGCGTCCTGTTTTTTCGGTCGAGAGGCAAAGCTCGAAGGTGGTGCACGCTAAAATAAATCTTGAGCCATGCAAGCCGCACAGGGCTAGCTCTGCAATAAATGGGTGAGCGGAAGTTTAAAAAATGACGCTGGAACAACAGCCCTGCAAGCCTGTGATGATGACATAACACGCCCACTGATAGCCGATCATCGTGATCGTACTGTCCGCCCGAAAAAGATCTATAATGGAGCACCTTATGGCCCGTTAAACTTGGTCTCTCGGCCGATTTCTACCTGTTTCCTACTCATCAGCGAGTTTCTTAGGCCTGGCCAGTCAAAATCCCGATGCATACGCGGATCGCTTCGATGTACTTTCCATCCCTCCTTTGGATGTTTGTTGCTGTTGCTGCAGTTTGTATGGAACATTAGAGACTGATAAGGCAGGACTTAGCCTCCCCGCATCGGCCGAGCTTTGGTCTGATATCATTCCAGCTTGGCGGTTGGTCTAGTTCAGCATTCCTCTGAGACCCTGGGCGGAAGATCAACGGCAAATGAATTTCGATTTTTTCATTTCTTTTTTCATTTCTTTTTTAATTTCGTTTTTCTGAGTTGTCAAACGCTTCAAGTTCCCACTGATAGAACTTCTGTTTTTCCCTCTTGGATTCCGACAATGTGTTCTTCCTTGACGAGAGGCACACATATCCGAACCAGTGTCCTCCATCCAAGCAACGTTGAAATCAACTGCTTGCATATTTCTCGGACTTCGCTCGCCACTCTCAAGCCTTTTTGCGGCTTCCCTTTTCCCCGCATGTCCGAGCTCGCAGCTGAGAAACCGCGGCTCGTGAGAATTCGGAACAATTCACTACCTTGATTTGATGAGCCTTCCGATCCCGAAGTCTCCCGAGCACGTGCTTGCACTGAAGAGCAACGGATTACATAATATAACTACCATGATCTTGAAGTCTACCGCTGCAGCAAAGTGCCGAAGCTAACGTTTACTCTAGCTCAAGATGGAATAGAAAGCTTTGCCGGATTCAGATTGCTTTCAGTGAATTGAGTCATCGCATGCGCTTATTGATCTTCACCCTATGGCCCAGGTCAGTTTGTTTCTCTCACAGGAAACCATGAAGACTAAACCTACCGAGCAGCAGAGCTTAGTATTGTTATGTTTCCTGGAGCTTTAGCTTCGCAAGGAAATTCTTGATTTTACTGTGCCAGTGATAGATGCAATCAGTTGCGCATTCAAAATATGATTATATTATCTGATGTGAGCATTCGAAGCATCCAAGTGGCTTCGAGGCAGAATGCCTCTCCCCATAAGAGACTTTCCAGGAAGATTCACACAGCGGGAAATACCGTGCGCATTCTTTTTCATCAGAATTTTCATTGTTTATTTCTTTATCCTGCTTCTTGTCCGTTTTGGCATGACAATTTCAACATCACTGAAGGAATATAGCCAAGACTTTTCAAATTGCCCAGCATCACAAACGAGAACAATTTCTTTTTGTTGTTCCAACCTCATAAAGACGAAAAATTAAGCATATTGCCAAGCAGCAGGACTAGGTCCCTTATACTCGATAGCTGCCGCAGAGAATCCCAAACAATCGTCGACATCCCCACTCGGGACCGTCGCGTTACGCATGGCTGCGAAAACTTGATACGAAGGTCTATCTGGGACAGGACACGCCATCCACCCGGTTGCCCCGAAGCCGGTGAAGCCATATATTCCAAACTCTGTGCCAGGCGTGTACTCGAAGCCGTACTGGATGGAACCGGGAGGAATATAGATGGAGTGTGCTTGCGTGAAGCCTAGCGCGCCGCTTGGCTCGACGTACATCCGCTGGCCGCCAGGGACTAACACGGACTGCAGATAAGATGGGCGGGCGCGGAGGAAAAGAATTAGCCAGTCATCCCACGTTTTGTGGTCCATGTGGCTCGCAAGTGAGGTTTCTTTTGCTATGCTTATAACGTACCAAGGAAGTCAATCCTGAAATCACAGTGTGGTTACCGGGAGGGCAATTATCTCCAACTTGTACTGGGCAATATGTTGACGGTTTGCCCCCAAGCCAGAAATGCCGGCCTGCAGCCTGCATTGGAAGGAAATGAATTGGGGAAGCGGAACGGAGGGCCATCACGGTGAATGAGGATGGCCTGTCTTGAGCTGTGACTGTGGCAGCGAGCAAAGCCGCCAGAGACGAGATAATTGCAGGCTTCATGGTCAGTGTGTCAATCGAAGCACTTTGACTAGATTTTCCCGACTGGTGGTGAGTAAGCAGTGATTCGATCGAACGGATAAAAAGATTTCAAAAAATGTGAAACTGGGGGACTATATAAATGGGTACAATATATTCGAGATGCAAGAGCAATTAATATAAAGAAATATCACTACAGGATTGTGAGACACAGCTGTCGACCCTATGATGCAACCCCGGAGCTTTCAAAGATGAGTAAGTTGCTGCAGCTGCAGATCATACGTTAACCTAAGCTTCTCCACCAGGGATCTGCAGCTTTCCAACCATTATTATTGCAGATGTTTTAGACGAACCGCATATTATACGGGGCTGTAGAAAAATTGGTCGGTATTATATGAGCACAAAAACTTCGCATACGGGTATTTACTTTTTTTTATATATTTGCCGAATGGCTCTGACTGCTACTCGTCGCGTATACGTTCGTAAACCTGGGGAATATATAAGGATTAGGTACTACATACATATGGGATTGTTTCCCCAGAAAATTAACTCCACAAATGAGTGGCGGGGGTTTAAACCTGCACGCTTGCAAGGCTTGTACGGCTGTTCAACGTCATGGCTTTCGTATTCCACCAACGTTTCTCAAGACAGGATAGATTCTAGGATGTGTCTCGTGGCCTTTGTTCCGTGGGCTGGCTGGCTGGTTACTGCGGGCCTGTACGGTCGATACTTATAATATCCAAGTAGCACGTAGCTATAGTTCATTGGATCATTTCATCCATTCGATGACAAACGGTGTGAATAATGTGATTTGGCATGTTCCACAAGCTTTGCCTATCCGTTGGCCCTTGCAGGTGCATAGGGTAGGTAGAGCATTAAATACAAGGTTTCCCCGCTATCAAAATGCCTCGAGTCGCACTTCCGACCTCTGTTCAATATTGTGCTAGGGGGTCAAGAAGACAGTTGGTAGCCTGAGCTATCTAATAATACGCAAGCTTCCATTCAGCTCTCTTGCATTTCGCGCGACGCTAGCGAAGTGCTTCTCTCCATTACCCACATGAGGACAGTTAACGTGAACCCTGACTACATCACTATAATTTGCATCAGGTACTTGTCGAAGTTGATTTGGTCCTGGTGTCCAAGGATAAAGCCTGCAGAATTTCGTTATTCGGATAGCGCTTTCTTTCCGAGATTTAGCACTAGCCAGTCAAGTTCGTGTCCTTGAACGTAGGTCTAGTTGATTAGACAAACGATTTTTGTCATAATCAAACCGCCGAGCTCGGAGACCAGCATGATAGTAGCCATAGTCGAGATTGCACGAAGCTGGGACAATGCTGATGCATGCATAGCTCTCAGACCGAAGAACTGGAGAATAAATGCGGCCATTGTCAAGGCAATTGCCCCCCCAAACGTCGTGTGTATTATTATCGGCAATCTTCTGGTGCGGATCTCTAAGGTTGATTGTGATTCCTTCTGGTTTATGGGACGTCACGTATTTTCGGAAGAGGACATCTGTAATCGCCATGTGAGAATGCATCAAACACCTGATCGCACTGTTTGATTTCCCGGATGCAGCCAATGGAGAGACACGACCTTATTTCGCCTATGGTGAGTAAACCAGTTCGTTCTTCGAAATACCCGTTCATCTGTGCTCTGCTCCACAATATATGTGCAAAGGAACATGTCAGTGCACAGCATCAAGGTTCGCCCAAATTTAGGATACTATAATTAGGTTTTGTTAAAGGACATCTGGATCGGAGTAGTTTTCGAAGTGATTGGTGTCGGGGTCCTAGACAATTTCCAAAAGTTTCGGCCGACCAACCACTCTACCCACCCCTCCATTACTGTAGAGCTCACAAATGTTACGGCTTGTTGGTGAGCATAGCTCGGCCTCCACAGCTCTAGCCCCCTATTGGGCTTTGCAGATAAACGCTCTGAGGGATGAGCTTCCACAAACCCGTATTGCTGAGACCACTGCGGTCAATATTCCGAGGGGCGCCATGGCAAATATGAAACTATCAACATGCCCGAGTGATTCGCTCAGGTATTGCTTTGCAGTCAGTTCTCCGGATAGCGCGATGAGGGGTGCGAGGTCTGTGGAAAGGTTATTGGCGAAATCACTCCAACCACCAGCTCTGACGCCAGGGACGACATGAGCGGATAGGAAGAAACCATATCCAGAACGTCGTTATCATGTCTGAACGTTGTTGTGACAAGAAAAAACAATAGAACAGACAATTCAATGGGGTAGATATGGACGGAGCATTTACTCTGAACAACAGCGAGAGATTAATCAATGATAACGATTTCAGCCAAGAGAGGCTCACGGAAAATCGTCTCGGCACGGGGAACTCATGTTCTGTTCGTACAACTTCTCCTTACTCTCCAGAGTTTATATGGTAGATGGCATACGCAACACTAGGGTTCGAGTACCCGAATAAGGGGATTAAGCGGCAGTGCTACCCCTCCTGCCCAATTCACGGGGGAATGGGTAGACAAGAGCACGGGTTCCCTATGCAGGTGGCTAAGTTGCACTGCGCA
Source organism: Polytolypa hystricis UAMH7299 (assembly GCA_002573605.1). Taxonomy (NCBI): domain Eukaryota; kingdom Fungi; phylum Ascomycota; class Eurotiomycetes; order Onygenales; genus Polytolypa; species Polytolypa hystricis. Next base: position 37,528 of record PDNA01000145.1, on the reverse strand, counting down.
GCAGGGCTGATGATTCCCGGAACGGCTGAAAAGGAACCTTTTCGCCCTCGTTCAACCATCACGAGCAGATATTGTATTGAGCGTAGTCTTCCGTTCTCATAGAGCAAGTGTTCAATTAGCACGAGCCCATTTCCAGTAATCATAAAGGTGTCGCCAGTCAATTCCTAGAGGAGACACGGCTCGAGATGCGGGTAATTTCTTCAAGTGTAATGGATCAATAAGGAGGAAAAGGATGTGAGTGGGATGCATCACGAAGTTAAGCAATTAGCGCTATTCATAGGCACAGCGGCAGGGGAGTCAATGTTCGAAGCATGCCGTAGGGAGCAGTTAGATGGCGTATGCGAAGAATCAAAGGTGTGGAGAGGAAGAAAGAGGAAGACATTCTAGACTAACCAAATCTAGCAAGCGACCTCTAATATCCCGATTTTTCTCTTGTTTTGTTTTATTTTATCAATACAAACATTGAAGCCAGATTCCATCCAGGATGGGGTCGAACAGGCATGCGCAATCCATGCAACTAAGCAGCATAGTAGTATACAGTTGTAGGTAAGCTTCGATTGCGCGATGGCTAGAGCGGTTTTGACCCGCCAGCTTCAATGGCGCTAGGCGATTCTAGCAATAGAAGTGTGAACCAGCCTCCAAAAGGTTTATGAGACTGTCCCTCAGCCAGCTAGCGCCAGCTTGGCAGATGGTGCTTATTCACCTGGGAGGATGTTGAGTTTGTGAGAGTCTATGGATACATGCATCCTGTCAAGATCTGGATGACCAAGGTCATGACATTGGCATTCCATCAATGCCAAAGCAGGCTCTCCCTGAGAGTGAGATACTGAAGTCTGGCTTAATTTGATGTTAGTTGACAGACAATATCTATCTCACTCTAGCTACACCTTCAGTCGTACACAAGACAACGGTATGTTGACATTGGACTCCAATCAACCCCAAATATCCTTTTCAAACTGTTCTGACTTGACAACTAATAATATATCACCTAGATGGCGGGATTTCGAGACTTGCCGCCTGAAATTCTCCATGAAATCGTTTCCCATGTACTGTCCCTTAAGGGCCTCTTTCGCCTATCGCAGGTCTGTCGTCTGCTCCGCAGCATTGTCAACTTCAAGGAACGGCGGCGGTATCATGAAATCTGCCTCAGAACGAGCCCCGAACTTGACAAGGCGTACGATCTGCTATTGGGATGCTTGCTAAGCCTCACCTGAGACGCTATGTCCGGAAAATTCAATTGTATCGGACTGTCAAGTTGAGTGCGTACTTCCAGCACCCGAGTGCTGAAGCACTGGCCGATCGGGACTCTGCACTCCTCAAATCTGCAATACAAGGTGCTGGTATTTTCGATGAGCAGATGGTGAACAACTGTCTTTCAGCCATAGTCATGCGTATATGGAATAAAGGGTATGTAACCAGCCATCTAGGTGGACATGGATGCTTTCAGTGATACTGAGGATTTTCCGGGATAGTTCCCTGCTTTACGAAAATCAAACTCTCGCAGCTGAAACACATGCTACGCTATTTATGTCATTATCGCCAAATCTGGAGTTCTTACAACTTGACATGGCAGGAGCAGAATCTCCTATAGAAATCTTTCTGAGACATACGAATCAGGAACCTTCGCGGTTTCTACCGAGCTTGAGATCCATTCACATCTACCATCATCCCCGTCATGGAACTGAATACTACGGAGACTACGACTTTCTAAGTGTGTTAGAATATTTCCATCTATACCCATCCATGGAAAGTGTGAGGATTAACCGCATGCGGCCAGCCACAGGAGGCCGCAAAACGCTTCCACCCGGAAAATCAAACATCTCGAAAGTATACATCTCGAATTCATATGCGCGATCAAGCTACCTGGCTGCCATCATCCTGCATTCAAAATGCCTCGAGGAGTTTATATATACCGTTGAGAAGCGTAAGGAGATAGCACTCTTTCAGTATTACGGGAGTGAGATTCGTGCTTACAGATTAAACGAGGCCACCAACCCTATATACCCGGGTACGCTGAGAAACACTCTCCTCCAACACAAACCGACTCTGCGCAAGCTTAACTTAGACTGCAATACCGACATCAAAGTAGCAACTAGTAGCGATGAGGCAGAACTGGGAGAAGCCAACTATGACGACACCGAAGACCCTTCGCTGTCGGAAAATGCCTATTATCCACATGGCTTTGATATTGGGCCCCTTGATGAATTCACCGCACTTCGAAAACTAAGCATCGGAACAGAGCTGCTCCTCGGCAAGCATGAATACCACAACCGTACACTTGGTCTTGATAAGGAAATGCGTCAGTCGCCACCCTTCCGACTATGCAAGGCATTGCCACCAAATCTGAAATATCTCTGCATCAAAGGGTACGAGCCTGGTCAGTGCGTATATTGCACACGCCAAATCTCGGACCTGATTGATAGGAAAGCTGGGCGATTGCCGTTTCCCAGAAGGATCGATGGTGTCGATGAACTTGTCCCTGGTGATCGCCATGCTACGTGGAAGCAAGGAGGGCTGCCGATACAAGGAGAATCGTGCAGCTGGAACGGGGCTTCCCTCTCTGACTATGAAGGTTGGAAGGACTTTGATTAGAATAGAAAGGATTATCGACGTTGCTTGACGCTCGTTAGAGACTCACTCGTTGTGGCCACCATGGTATATATTACACCCACGCTTCGCCACTTCGCCCTTTTTCATGACGAGCACCCTACCGGAACTATCCTCTGTCAACATCGTGTCCTGTATTCTACACCTCACACCTTGCGAGAGAAATAACATTTAGAAAGCTTATCCAGTTCTTGTGGTTTACCCAGTTTCATTCATTTTTGCCAAAGACCCCTTGTCAGACTTGCGCTGCTCCATCGCTGCTCCATCGCAGTCTCCTTTTCCTTTCTCTTCTTTAGTCTTTCTCCATTCCTCCACATTCCTTCCCTCGGGCGAGAGTATGATGGCTGGAAGGATGCAGCGCGAAATGACAAGAATTCTGGTTTGGATCCAAGTTATTTCCAGTTGCATCTACGATGTCTTCTATGTTCTATGTCTCATCTCTTCTTTGTCTTGAAAGTGAAAGTCTATGAAAATGGTTCGACACCACACCATCACTTCAATAGGGAGAGGGACAAAGAAGGAAAATGAAATACAAGAGCCCTTCTGTTTTATCAAGGTGGGTGCTGCTCCAACGCTGAAAAGTTGCCTCTTGATAAATTGCTATCGCTGAATTCAGCGTGCCTCTTTTTCTTTTCACAATGACTACTCTTTGGGGTAGTGACTCGAAGAACCGCTTTCGCTACTCCTATTCACAGGTCAATTTGCCCTGAGAAGATGTTGTGCTGCAACCAGTTGTCAATGCATTCGATTCCGCCGTGTCATCCCGGACGACTGATATACAAAAATATGGATATCGGGTCAAGCACAACGCCACCAAAATGGTGAATAAATACCAAGGTCACCCCACCCTGTATCTGAGAAAACACAAGACAGCAGATATGATCAGTATACCTCAGTCCAATATGGATCTCGAAACGGACTCTGAGGATCCATTCACCCGGTCTGAAATCACTCGAATCCTGGCAAATGTTAATTCAATACGTGACTTTAGCCGCAGTATTGCCGAAGAGCTAGTTGGGACAAATGTTGGCAGATTTTGGCTTGAAAAGTTCAAAGTCACATCTGAGGATTAGGGGAAGTGGAGTGATCGAAATCAAGACATTACAGGTATCGAATATGACGCACAGCGGGAGTATATAATAGTAAAAGCTGCAAACAGCCCGTTACATGAGACTGCGGCTACGGTTGTTGAAGATTGGATGGCCCATGTCCTTGCGGAAGAGCTCGGAAATGCGACTGGTTCAAGTTTTGAGCCTGTGCGAACTACGTGTCAGTGAAAAATCTTACTTTGTAGTTTTTCTTGACGTTATGCTGACCAGTATCTAATACTAGCATCGTTCCTCGGTGGCGATCATATCGACAGTCAAAAGGACCCTGATGCCGGCCTTCGCCAGGATGATAATTTGTATCCCCTGGTTGCTCTCGAGGTCGCTGTCTCTGAAACCACACGAAAGGTCTTTTAAAGACGCCGAAATGTGGCTTCTTGGTTCGGGAGGACGAACGAGATTAGTTCTCGTTGTCGATATCCGAGAATCTTTTTCCAACACTCCTAAGAGAATAGAAAGTTGGGACCTTTCGGATGACGAGATTCTTAAACTCGACATTGTAACTCTGGCTGAGCATATTTTACAATGGCATGAACGCAATCGAATACCCCTAATTGGGAAATTTACAGCGAATTTTTGGCTGTGCTTCTGGAATAAATCGCGGCAGCATGTTTGGGAGTATGAACTTTCCCTTGACGACGATGAACTGGAGCCAAAGGGGGACTCGGTGGCAAACTTTGAGCGTTATATCATGGCGAAGGATCTTTTACCAGACTTGGATGAGTCGCTCAGGATCCAGTTACCTCTTGAGAAATTGTCTACGAAGATGCGAAATTGCCTTCGGGTTCATAGGATGTCGAGGGCGGCATTTCAGGCGAAGGAGAAGTGGAAGAAATTACGCGCAGAAAAACAGGCGCCCTAGTGATGTGTGAGTATTGTGTTTCGTTCTTTGGATTATCCAGGGAGTATTAGTAGGACAGAAGTCGAGTGACGAGCGTCAAAACTCACCAGTTTGGGCAGCGGCTATTGACTCGGGCAGCCATGATGTTCTTTTTCGCAGGAACCTTGCAAAACCCGCTTCGACCGCTTCGACCGGAAGGTGCAGTTAAGTTTTGACACCTGTAAGGGTACTCCTGATAGAGATGGCCGCACACCGACGAATACACGACATACTAGCCGCATCCACAGCTGATCCTCGGATCAATAACCAGGTTTGCGCCCACCATCGTGCCAATTTGGTCCGGGTTGGATATTTTCGACCTGTTGTTGGTTCATTGTTCGCTTCGATAGGTGATGGGCGATCTGTGGAAATAAGAACGACTGAGAAGTTAAGCTTTGGCGCTTAGCGGGGTTGAGGGACTGTCTTATGCGAGGCAATGTTATCAACCTGTGGAAATGTCCATGGTTTTATACGTCCTTTCTTTGAATTAGTCAACGCATACGTATTTACGTACGTACTGTACATACGTTTCAACTTATTAACGACACAGCGGCTGGAAAGAAAAGGGAGGTCAAAGAAGTTGCACAGTGTGATTGGATCAGAGCTCCAACAGAACTAATTCAAGTATGTGGTCATTCATGGTTCACATCACTTCCGGCGTTTACTCTTCAAAAACCATTGGCTGCTGAGAGCTAGATCTGCAGAGTATGTCGAGCGATGTTTCACATAGGGCCGGCTTTCACCAGATATATGATGTTGATAGAGTAGAAACCTATGAAATGTAGCATGCTTGCTATTGTTGTCTAGATAGGGCGTATTTAAATTTTGCATCCACTTACATACCTGCCAGTGCTAGTTACGTAGGTAACTACTCTGTAGTTAGGTACCTAGTTAATAAAGAACTTTTGTTTAAGTAAGTTGCTCTGATGATCAGACTGAAGGTTAGTCACTGAACTTCACCATAGGCCTATTATTTACTATATACTAGGTTACATCACTGCCCTATAGAGGTCAAACGGTCGGAGATATTATAGTTCTCAGTGTACTTTTGACTTTATAATTATCATTCTGTCTTACATTCTATTTTCTAGCCCCATATAAGAAATGATTCCCCGCAATTGGCGCTTCTACAGCTCCCACGGTGCGTTAACTCCTTGAGGGCCTCATACTTGGGTAGTCATCGATTGGGACCAACGTCGCTGGTTTCAGGTGACTGGTCCCGCTGCAGCGCTACCGGACGAAGAAGATGCGAAAAGTGGTGGCCAAGTATGTGGATCAACTTGGCCCAGACATCCACGCATTGCAGATATCCAAGGACTGCGAGTTGCTGAGTGTTTCGTCTGAAGATCCGACATTGGAGATTCGGTATCCTGAGTTGTCAAAGACCATCAACAACAATGATGTGATCTTCAGGTCAAAACTTGAGGAAATTGACAGGATACATGTGTGAGTGAGGTAGCCGCCTTCAAATACACAATTATCCGACAGCGCGTCAAAAATATATGGGACGAGCTCCATATCCTCAAAGCACTTAGGGACCACAAATACAAGTCCTTTGTCCCGTTCATCGTGTGGTCATCGATGATGTCTCCAAAAAGGTCCTTGGATTTACTTCGCAGTATATAGCCGGCGGTACCCTCGAAAATTACAACCAGACATTCTATTTTCGCTGGCTGAAGCAACTCACGGACGCCATCGACGATTTAAACCTGCATTGTGGCATCGCACATCAGGATGTTGCACCACGGAATGTTTTAATTGACCCTTCTACGAATGAGTTGAAGTGAGAAGCAGCAACCATGGCGTAATGATGTTGATGGTTTAGTCTTCACTGTTTACGAAGCTCTTACCAAGGATGAAGACTATAGAAGTGTGCCGCACCATGAACAGAGGGTTCACAAGGTAGAATCACTGGATCATTGGGATGTGAAACTGCCTCTCGAAGATGGGAAGGGTGGCATCACGGCTTATCGACGCTTTATGGCCGAATGGGCGACTGGTCGGAGAACAACAAGAGCTATCAAGCATTATTCTGAGGTTTCGCAGCCAATTTCATGGCCAGAGTATTCCAAGCCTGGCCTGATATGGATTGATGTCAGGAAGCACCGTACGAAGGTGATATGCGGAAGCGGACAATTGCCCAAAGAATGGGAGATTATGTTACGTCGTGGGAACGGCCTGCCCAAAAGGACAACTAGCTCTGGAGTGTGCCTGTTTTATTTTTCCCTTTGTTTGTTTCTCTTTCTTTCATGTTTTCCTAAAGCAAAATCTTGTCGTATGTCTTCTTGCCTGACCTTTCATTACTGTTGTTATTCAATATTCAATCAGTGTGGTTCAGCAGCCTAGTATTTTTCCACCGATAGAATAAAGAGCAATCTAATGCCTGTAATATTCAGTATTTCATTAAAATCTAAGGGATAGGTGTGTAATCCACAGGGAAACCATTATTATTTGTGTTAGACCTTCTGAATTCTCACCATCCAGTGACATTAAGGGGCCAATTAAGTTTGTTCCTTGCCTATCCCCTCTGAAGTGTAAGAATTTCAGACAAAAATCTTCAACATGGCACTGTGGCGGAGTGGTTAACGCGTCAGACTCGAATGCCAAGCATGTCATATCTGATTCCTTCGGGAGCGTAGGTTCGAATCCTGCCAGTGTCGATTTCTTTCTTTTTCGTTATCTGCTTTTTTGCTCCATCAATCATCAACAACGTGCCAGAAGCTACATAGTAGGACCAATTTTCCGGCATATTTTTGGCGCCATAGCAACTCTCTTCTTGCTCAGCCATGTGGGTGTTTGGACTACAGGTATTTTTCCCAAGGATTTGCAAGACGGACCCCGATATATACCTAGGTATACTATCAACATCGATCCAGCCAGGTCAACAAGGGTTCATTTACTGTAAGACTAGACTCTGCATTTCTAGGGCTTTCTCAGCATTTAACTATAAGCAGATACGACAGTCATCACTATGTTCTACGACGTCAGAAAGTGCGAGCTCCTCACATCCAACTACTCTCCTTCCTCCCTTCGACATATGGAATCTGCCGCAAATCCGGTAGCAAGTACATCTTCCCCGCATCCTCGCTCTTCCACGCCACGTCCGAATAATACGACTTCCACAACCCATCCCAAATAAGCTCTGGACTTGCCGTTAGGAACAGAGGAAAGAGCTCGTTTTGCATCTTCTCAGCCGCCACGCTACCTGGCTCCATAGTTTGGAACTGCGCTGCTTTCTCGTGGAAAGATGCCTCCATGGTATAAAAAGCGCTGAGAACCATACGGGACCAGAATACGGCATGCGTGACTTGCAAGTCGTCGACAAGGAATTGTACAGCATCCCAGGCCACTATGGAGAGCGATTTTCTGGCCACCAAGGGCTCTGGGTGGACTGCTATGATCTGGTTGAAGATATGACGAATGAGACCCTCATGTGTGTCTGGTGGGTTCGTATTGCTGTAAATCGATAGCGAAGTGGCTTTGACGGCTAAGCGTACTTGGAGGAAAATATCTTCCATACTGGGCTGGCCGTCGGGCGCAGATCTATTCCCTTTGCTGGCGTATTTTTCATCAAGGGTTGATGTAATTGCTTCATCCATACAAGTTTTGTCTGGAGCTTGGAAAATGCTTGGTAGGGGGTTCAATTTTGGTAAGATAGTGCTCATGCGTGCTTCGATGCTGTCCCATTGTTCCGGTGAGTAATAGCCTTTCCATGCATCGTCGGCGGCGAGGAGATTGGGGAATAGAAGCTTGAAACTCTCATAACTAAGGCGCGATATATCTAGGCCATAATCCGGGGGGAGTGACTGGACGGCCGCGTGGAGGATCTGTATCCAAAAGTACGCCTGCGTCTCAGAGTAAGGTTCGGCTGCTCCAGGCGACTCTGCTCGAAGTCGCATGATCTGTGACTGAATGAGCGGGAACGTCTCATTTATCACAGCTGCCCGTCGCCTATTCGCTGTCTTAGCCGTTTTCAACGTCGCGTAGGCGAATCTCTTTAAGATTTCGGAATTTTTGTTCGGCTTGGCAGAGCTCGGGGGCCGTTTTGATTCTTTTTCTTCCTTTTGCGGTATATCTATGATGGTCTGGGCTAACGGGTCTCTGTCAGGCAATCGCCAATTATCCCTTGCTGAAGGACTGAATAACAAATCCTTCGTATAATGGCGCTCCCATGACCTGCCATCCATCAGGTCAAGATGTCTTAGGACAAAGCCGTGGAATTCGTCACGCGAGGGCAATGACCCTCGATCCTGCATGTCTAGTAGCATCGCCATATAAATGCGGTGAAGCCAAAATGTCGTCATCGTCCTGGCTCAGGCTTTAGTACACAGGAGACAAACCATACCCTATCATTGAGAATTTTAAGGAATAAGACACTCACCGATGTACTGTATTGCGGAATCTGCCAGGGGAAGCCTTCAACATCTTCTCTAATTTTTCTAGGAAAATATCCGTAGCCTCAAAGACAACACTTTCCTTCAGTAAGCAGTCGCACAAAGTTATAAACCCAGCGCGTATATGGGGATAATGGCTCCAATCCGTCAACTTGCCAACAATCATACGTGCCATGAACTCATCAGCAGAAAGCTTCTGATCTACATGCTTGGACTCTTCTGTTGCCCTTTTCCGGAATTCCTCATACGGAGAGTGCCCCTTTGGTGGCTCAGATGCCTTCTGGGCAGGTTCCTTCATCACGTTCGTCGGAACTTTATTCGCGATGCTAACCAATCTCTTCATGAGAATATCCATCTGGGCACCCGTTGCTGCACTAAATCTGTTAAGATCATCGTATACTTCGCACTGGAAACCTAGAGTTTTATAGGAGCTAACAACAGCCTTGGTGCGCTTCACTAGGTCGGGAAAATTAGTCGTGGCCTCTGCAAGGTCGAGCTTGGTGAAGACAATGACCATGTGTTGAATGTCGTAGTGGCCATCAAGAAGTATTTTAAGTTCCAGAATTGAGTAGTCCATGCGCTCCGTATCCGATGCATCGATAAGGAATACAACAATGCTCTCAGGATAAAAGTAGATATGGGTCATTCTGGCCAACGAGCTGCAACCACCTATGACACCAAAAACGTGCATGTTGTCAGTTAGTAAGGGGGATATCGCTCAAAATATCAACCCATCAAGGCTTCTCTGAAGAGTATGTATGTACCTCCAATATCCAAGAGTGTGAAGTCAACTCCTTGCCGCTGAATTGTCTCAACTAGAGTATTGTTAGACGTGACACGTGTTAAGATTGGCTATCGAAAAGGGACCATACCATTGAATCCAATTGTTGGTATCGTTACCGCAAATTTGTTAGCCTTTAGGCGATATAGAAGCGTAGTCTTACCGCATGAGTCCATGCCCGCAATCACCACACGCTGATTCGGCGTGTGAAAGAGCCTGCTGACATAGGCGCTTGCAGTAGATATGAACTTAGCCATTCCTTGTATAACTTGCGGAGTAAAAAAAGGGAAAACAAATGAAGAGGTAGCAAAGAATAAGAGTAGAGGGATGTATTCTATCTTTAGTCAGGTGTATCAATCAGAAAATTACGCTGTATGTAGACCATCTAATTTGACATGAGCTGGAGTTCTTTATATATACGCTGGCGAACAAAGGACAGGTGGTAGTTGTCAAGTCAAAGGTTGGTACATAGGTGGAAATTCTGATGCCTTGAGGCTCAAGCAAAAAGGCGGGGCAATAAGGCTTGAGAAGTGCGCCTCTAGGCCGTGCAAAGCTCAGGTCGACTGCAAGGCAGACTTGAAGAAATAGTCGAGATTTTCCGGCGAACTTTCCGCAGCCACCACACAGATATCAAGACCTCTCAACTTATTCTGAAGCCTGTATAGTGTGAGCAGAGCGTCATAGGCCGCCTAGGAGAGCGAGGTGGATCGATCGCCAGTTATGATCCTGACAGGCAACAGGGATTGAAATTGCGGCCAAGCAAAAGCTTGCAGGAACCACAGTATCCATCGTATTTATTTTGACTCCTGAAATTGCCATGGCTTATGTGCTGGGCTAAATGCCTTGCTAGCCATGCTCAAGGAAAAATAAGCGCCGTTGGTTCACTCATCGTCTGTCGCGATGTGGAGATGTGGGCCTGCCGGGAACCCTGTACCTCACGTGACCACAACGTAGACTTAAGCAAAGGGCCTTTTTTTGGCCACTGCTGACAACCTTGAGACCAGTGACGCAGTGGTTAGCGTACCGTTCTTATATGTTTCCCGGCCTTTTGGCTGGATCCATATGGGTAAATCCTTGTGTGATGCGGGGGTCGTGGGTTCGAATCCCACTTGGTCTAGCAGAACAAACAATCCCGTTTATTTTTATTTTTTCTATTTTTGTTCCCTTTCTCACTCTCTTTTCTTACCTTTTTGAACAACTGCTTTCTTTCTGCCTGCGGTATATCGAAGCCAGCCTGAATCACGCGTGTTTGGCGGGCTGGTTTCTTTTACAGTCGTAGAACAAGCGTGCAGACAAAAAAACTCCACGCACTCTGCATGGCGTCATTTCTATGCTTGAGCATGGTGCTCACAGATCCTGCCCTCTTCCAGGCATCCCCGCCATCAGCAGAATCTCTTCTTTTCTGATACACGGCGAAATGCGTGTAGTTGTGTCATGACACTTGAGTGGCCATTTTCAGCAACATGCCACAATGGCCGCCAACATTTCGCTGTTGGTCCACAGAGGTACGGTTGATCCTTTGAGTGCCCATTCCACTCTCTAGCCAGCTGCATAGGGTATAGCTTTCACAAAAATATTTCTTAGAGTTCAATGTTTCCCAAAGTCAACTAATTGCTCAAAACACATGGCTCCTGAACAATTTCTGCTGGTGCAGAAGCTCGGTCTTCGTCCAGCTAAGCTAGGCAGGATCCATTAACAAATCACTCCATATTGGGTGTGTAGTAGTAGACGTCGATGTCTATCCTCGATGGCCACAATGCAATCATCTTCCATCGGACTGGCATCTGTTCACCAGCATTATTCATTCTCCTATTGGACTACTAGTAGTTTAGCATCATGATAAATAAGCCCGGCAATTGCGACTGTAGTAGTATGTTACCCACCCAGCGTTTGAACTTCGATCAGTAGCAGCCCGTGTTTCATAATCTGAGGCTGTCTTCGCGTCATCTCAAAGATGTATCATTTACCACCCTGAAACCACACAAATCAATCAACCAGACAACAGAGGAGGCCGCGCAAAGAAAGCCTCGCGCTCCGGATATCATCCACATTTATCCTTTTCCTTTGATTGATAGCCTCGCGCTTAATTTAAGAGCAATATATGCCTCGGCAGCCGAGACCCACCCACGTAGCCCAGAACGCTGAGGAAAATATTCCCGCTGCGATGGCTTGTGCGTTGTGCCTCTTCAACTTGAAAAAGATTTCTCCTAGCTGGGCGTTTTAAATTGAGTATTCCAACAACACAGCAAGGCAAGATGGCCGAGCGGTCCAAGGCGCACGGTTCAGGCAACTGATCCTCAAAGTCACAAATTTCGAGCTTTGGCTCGAAGGTGATTCCGTGTCACGAAAGTGGCGTGGGTTCGAATCCCACTCTTGTCACACATTTCTTTTTTTGGTTGCTTTCCATTTTACTTCTCACTCCCTTTTTTTTTGGCTGCTCTCAGCCTCTCTGTGTTAGTTACAACTTACTACATGTAAAAGAATGAGGTCGAAACATAGATATTTTGAGATTAAGCCCCTCGTTATTACCTACGCACTCCTAGGACATAACTTTCATTAAACGCCAGATAACCCCTTACGTACTAAATAATAACGAAGCAAATAACCCCGAACAAAATTATCAAAACTCCCTCAAAACTCCCCGACAAGTGGCAAATCCCGCGAACTCCGGCCAACTGATATCTTAAATTTTCCCTCCACAGGCATCACCCAATTCTGCCTCCTCGTGCTCCAAAAGCTCAAGTCCTTCCGTGTCAAACTCATACTTACAGTAACCGACTGGCCTGCGTGGAGTTCTACTTTTTGGAAATTTCGAAGAACACGGACGGGAAAGTCGATGGTGTCTGCTGGGTCTGTTTTGACGTCTTCTGTCTTCTCCCCGTCTTTGCTGCTAGTAGTATTGCCGGTGTCGACGACGTTATCAGGAAACGAGACGTAGAGCTGAGCGACCTGTTTTCCGGTTCGAGAGCCGGTATTCCTGATAGTCACATTGACGTTAAGCACTGACTCAAATAGAGACGGATTGCCCCCTTCGCCTCCTCCCGCCTGCGATGGCGGCTGGAGCTTATCATAGCCATCAGGATATTGATATTTCCCCTGTTTGATCTCGTCGATGGAGGAAATATATGGATAGACGTATTTTTTCAGCTTCCGGAATCCTTTAGGAAAGAGAGCAGATTCGGGACTGGGAATTTTAGTGCTGTAAGACGGGGGTGAAACGTCAGGAGAAGAAGGTCGAGGCGAAGGAAGTGGTGTTTTCTCTCGGAGACGCGTGATTCTCAAATTAGAGAGTTCAAACGTGGTGTATGAGAGCCCGAAGCCAAATTCATATCGAGGAGTAATGTTGTGCTTGTCAAAGTAGCGGTAGTCCAGGTACATGCCATGTGAAAAATTCTTCTGCGGCACTGGGTCACTAGACTGGTAAAGTACTCCAGCCTCAGGGCCGTAATCTTCGAGCTTCTTGCCCATGGTGTATGGTAGACGGCCGCTTACATCAACGTCACCGAATAGAACGTCTACTAACGCATCTCCGCTCTCTTGACCGGGAAGGTTTGCCAGCAAGACTGCTTTTACCCCAGGAAGTTCGACCCAGGGTTCAAGAATGACTGGTCCCACGGCATGAACAACTACCACCGTGCTTCCTGTGCCATTTCCGCATCTTGTCGCGACATTTTGGACGAGATTACCTCCGTCCTTCTGGAGGAAAAGATCGTTTCTGTCACCGCGGATATCTTCGTAGCGAAGGTATCCCTCACCGGCGTCTGAGTTGGCAAAAACTATACACAAGCTGCTGTTGTGTATATCTTCGTCTCTAACATTATTGTTCAGATAGCCGGATACTGTCACTGTATCATTGTTGAAAGCTGTGCTTAGTGACTTCCACGGGGTGATCAGATAGGGGAAGTCAACAGCACCACTGCCCCATCCGGAACCTAAGGTCCCCTGATTGCAGCTTCTGTCCGTGCACGCGTTTGGTCCCCTGCCTGGACCGGCATCTTCTCCAAATACCCCGACGCGATACTTTCCAGCTCCAGATGCTATGGTTCTAGCAAGTGGCAGGAACCCATTCACGTTTTTCACCAAGACTGTACCTTCAGCTGCGATCTGTCGGGCTAGATGCTTGTGAGCATCTTTCCCTTCGCCTTGTGCTCTAACATACCGGTTGACGACGGCTGCCGTTTCGTCGTCGCTACCCTGGTGGATACGGCCAATTCTGTCGTTAGTCCATGAGGAGAAGTTAGGTCCTCCATCACCCTCAGGTGGAGGTTTCGGCCAGGAGTCTTGTTTCAGCTGGTACCAAGCAGCTACAACTCTGGTTGTCATGTCGTTCAAGCGTTCTAGTGGCACCGAGGTATTCAACACGGCCTGTGCCAGCCTGCCACCCCACAATGAGTTTCCGTCGGAATTGTGTAGACCGTCACCAGGCATTGTAACATCCAATCCGGCAAGCGCGCTAGCTACTCCGCTCCGTTGAGCTAGCCAATCCGACTGAACAAAGCCTTGGAACCCCAGTTCATCCTTGAGGATACCGTTCATAAGCAGGCTGTTACCACAGGCAAACGAGTTGTTTACCAACTGGTATGAACACATCACACTTGCCACACCAGCTCGCACACTTTCCGCAAAGGGCCAAATAAATACCTCCCGCAATGTACGGTCGTCAATGTTGGTGGACATTGCGTTGTCGTTCGGGAGTTCCCATTCAAAGCACTTGCGGAAATGTTCTTGCTCGTTTAGAACGTAGTGCTTTGCTGTAGCTATAACCCCATTTTCTTGAATACCACGAATTGTCTCAGCTGCAGCAATACCTTGAAGGACTGGATCAGAGCCAAACCCTTCCCAATTCCGACCGCCGGCGGGAAGAGTCCCTATAGGACCCATCGATGGCCCAAGAATCACGTTCACCCCCTTCAGTCGCGCCTCCTTTCCCAATGCTTGACCCCTTTTTCTCATCAGGTCCTGGCTCCATGTTGCGCCAACTGTGATGCCAGCTGGGAACGCGGTGATATTATCTGCAAAGCGTAGACCTAGGGGACCGTCCTGAAGGCAGAGAGAAGGAAATCCTGTTAAAGTAGCAGGTCCTAATATCTTTTAGTCTCTACCCAGTCCGAGAGAAGCATTGTTACTTACCCGTGTTGCCAACACAAAGACCCATTGCCCAGCCAACTCCGGTAGTGACATTCACTTTCTCCGGGAGGCTCATCTTCTCGACTAGCTTTTGCGCCTTGCTGTAGCTCTCCGCCCATTTTGAGACTGTCCCGCCTTTAGGGGTAGGGTACCATGGAGGAGATAGCTGGGATCTTGGTGTTAGCCTTGTATGTCATCCAGATCCGACCCATGCAGCTTCGTTCAATCTGCCCATATCTTCCGTTTATTAAATACAAAGGGAGTGAGTATCATGGTAAAAGGCAAAATGGAAAATGAGGGAATAAGGTGCGAGGTCTGCAGATGGGAGTGACAACACAGCATGAAAGTGACAGCTGGACTCGCTCAACGTAGAAATATGCTTGAAAGCAGTTTACTTACTCCGTCCTTGGGAATATTTGATTCTCGCTTCTTTTCGAACTTGCCTGTGGCCCCAAGCACGGCGAGGACAATGGCTGCCGCAACAATAATACCACCTAGCCCCAGAATTATACGGCAGGTTTTCCGTCGTGGGCGCTCTGGGATCAGTTTTGATCGCGTCATTTCATCACTAGGGTGAAGGAAAGAGGTTTCTTCCTCGTCAGATATGTCTTCGCCGTGGTAGACGTCGTCTACATGGGGGGTTTGCGACTTTGCTTGATCCAGTGCCTTGTGTGGAGGTTCGCATTCACTCTCAGGTGAGATTATCCGGATGGTTGCTAGAGGAGAGTTTTTGATGCCGCTGGTCTCTGTATTAGAAGCTGCTTGGTTTGGCAATGATCCAGAAGGATCGTTAACTGGTTTAGACATTGTTTGGCGTTGATCTATCTATCTCAGTGGTAGCTGTTTGCAGGGCAGTTGTTTGTCGGGTTACACTGTAGATGTGTTTTGTGCCTGCATTACTTATTTGCACCCTTCAATCAACTAGACTGTAAGGTTTATCCCTGGAGAAACATAATTTAATGGAATGGAATGAATGAGGCTTTGAGATGTTCAGGGGCCTGTGATGTGCAACCTCGCGTGTGTTTCTGGAAGTAAACAATGCAGTGTTGTTGTTTGCGCTTGGTTTTGTCGGCAAGGATTGCCCCGCCGCCATATTTTCTTTTTCCAACCTCACCTCTATGTCTTCCTTCAAATTTCTATCTATCACTACTCAACTCCAATGTTTCTAAGGGACTATCACGACAGTTTATCAGAAAAGGTGCTATACTCTTCTCTAAGGCGTCCAGGCGACTACTTACTCGTGTGGAGTCGTGCCCCACCCTTACCCTCAGCGATCGGACATCAAACTGGAAAATTGCCCAATTTAGCCCATCATTCTAACAATGGCCAACTAGGGCGTCTATGGACATGCACTGGTCTAAAAGCAAGTACTAGGCTTGTAATATGTACTGTTTTGCGCTTTCAAAGTGACAGAGAAGAGTTCCTGTCCTACACTTACATATCAGCATCCAACGCAGCAAAGCCCCCATGGTGCCTATAAAAGCTCCCTCCTCTAAAGGATCCGAGGTTCTTGATCCTAGGATCATAGGTTTTTTGAATAGGTGCGCTAATATTACAAATTAAGGCTCAGAAATGGAAGTTCCCGGTCATATCAGGGAATACAGGTTCGGAAAAGAGCGCATACATATGTTCACATTGAACCATATGCCGAGGTGAATAGAGAAACTAAAGTTAATAGGAACTAATAACTCACCTCTAGCATCACAGAGCATCGAAATAATTTAAGACGCCTGATCCGGATTGACAGCCGCGGATCTTAGGACCAGCAACGTCCTAGAACGTTGACCATACAGTATGCGCCCTCAGGCTCGTCTGCTAGAAAGGCGCCATTCATGGGGGTTATCAGTTACACCCCGCCAAAACAACAGCAGCTTAGCAACCTGTCGAAGTAGCTAGACTCTCCGCCCCTAGGCTACTATTCACGCATGCAACTGAATTTTGTTCATCCACTAGTTTACCTTAGGCAGAATGTGACAGAAAACTATGGAAGTATCGGTTCCCGGTGCTCTATATCTCATCAATATCCGCAAGCCTCACAAGCCTCGCAACCTGTCTGGGATTGAAGTCCGTACAAGAGCCGCTCTGCTGAGCCAGCCTGGCCGGTTGTGAGATTATGGCGGGTCGACGAAAGCTGGAGATACTTCACCGTTACATTTAAGGTGCTCCACATCTTTTCGTCTACTCCTTTAGCCAAAATGAATGGTTCGAATTCATCTCAGATGAGGCTCGGTAACCGAATCAACCGAATCATCTTTATTTACAAGCCTTGCCATGCCAAGATTCATAGTGCCGATGAGTGTTGTCGAAATCGGGCAGCGTGAAACCGCTAAAATCTCACCCTGAGATATAGTTCAGTTCCTTCCTTAAAGACAGCTCAAAACGTTCTATCTATCAGCACAATTGGGTTAACATAGAACCAACTTGCGGCTCTGTTTCGAAGCTTAATCGAATATGAAGGAAAGGTGGAGGCATTTGATCTCTTTTGAGTCACGCCGGCCGAGCTGGATATATCAACAAGCATAAATCAAACATGGGGTGCCTCCAAGTTCTATTGCTTCTTTGAGCAGCTTGCTATATCCCGAAAAATCAAAAAAAGCAAAACAAAGCTACTATCTACTACGGGCACCACCACTATTTTTGCAGGTAAGCCCCCGTATATTCTTTCACTCTACAACTATATATTCACAACACCCTGTTTCCAGAAAAGCAGCCAGACAAACTAGCAATATCACCACAGAAGCCCAGTTCGATATCGACGACTTCACCATCGTCCCGCAGGACACAAGCTGTTCAATATCCCTTCTTCGCAGGGCCAAGCTGCCGCCTGCCCCATCGGTCTTGCACTCGAATCTAGGCTCCTTCTAGGAGCTAGTGATATCTCTCTCCTCCCCCCCTCGAAAGACATCGCCAACTGTATCCATCACTACTTCAGCCTAGACTGCACAGCTTACTTCACCGGTGTAACCTCCACCGCATCTTCCGGCCACGCCGGCATGACATCCGCACTCACAGACCTTCTCACCTTCTGGCGACCGATGGAACGTCGCGTAATCTCGCGCGGCGTAGGCGAAGGCGGCGCGAACATTTTCGTGGGACTAAGAACGCGCGCGAGGATCTTGGCAGAGCTATTAGAAAGTTTCCCAGAAATGGAGTTTGCGCGGTTTGATGAGGATGGCCGGATTAGCGAGTATACACTTTATATTGATCGTGTGCCGTTGTTGAGGGCTTTGCAGGAGAAGCGTGGCGGCGGCGTTGTGTTTGCTGAATGATGGAGAGAAGTTTAAAAAAAGGAAAGAAAGAAAGAAAGAAACCTTGTGAGTGAAATAGGGGGAATGTTGTGTGGTGGTGCATGTGGGCAGAGAAAAGTATAGCTCTGAATCCTAAAGGAGGTGAATCAGAATCTTAGACTGCATTCGAGTCGAGTTCGAGTCGAGTATTGGGTCATGAAAACTCGAACGCAGTCTATAATCTCGACTCGACTCGACTCGGACTCGGCCGAGTTAAACTCGAACTCGAAAGCAAGCTATTAGACTAAGGTGGTATGGGGCTCTGTTGTTCAGTTATGTGTGTGTGTAGGCTTTTTCTTATTGTTCTTAACACAGTAGTTAGTAACTATGATATTTCAGTTTATTGGGGGGGGGGCTTTCTGGGAAAAGATTATCTATATATGCCTGCATACCAGTTTGTAGATGGTTAACTAGTCAGCAACACAACCTCTCCCTCCTATCCCTATTTGTAATTCAACTGATGATAGTGAAGTTGAAGACCTTGTCAGTAAAAGGGTTCATGCAGACTAATGGAGAATAAATATATCTAACATCTGAAAACCAGTATTGACAGCTGAAAACAAGGCCACAGATATAGATATATAACCTGCCATTGCATACTTTGTATTGCTCATTTTAGGGGGGCTAATATAACAATAAATTGTTCATAAGGCTGAAAAGAAATAATTTAGTTACCTTTTATTGTCGCTCTAGATATCACCTGCATGATATACAGTGTATATATACAATACATGCTGTTAACTTTTTCCGATTCTATCTACCATATATCTATTAAAAAAAAAGAGATTCCGCAATCCGATCAACAGGTAACCAAAGAAATGGCATACCTATATATGTATGTATAATGTGATGTACGTTATCTATGTACAAAAGTATTTATTATAATAAAAACATAACAAAAAAATAATTCCATGATATTTACATCCCCATAATGGTGAAAAACGAGATTTAACTTTTTTTATCGGATGACACCATCATCCTTGGTGTTCACCGCCACCGTGGTACTTGTGCGTCTTGTGAGCTGTTCTACTTCCTCGTGGCGAGCAGCTTGGCCACGGTATTCGTGCTTTCCTCGTAGGAACCAGTCGAGTACAATTATCACTACGACGACAAAGTAGACGACTGAGACGTAGTTCATAGCTGTGTTGGGAAAAAAGGGGCGGGTTAGAAAGTTTAACTTTGTGATGATATGGGGTTATGTAGGGAGGTTAAAGAGAGGGGGCGGGGATCTCATGGAGGTTGGAATAAAGGGGGAGGAAAACTTACTGCCAGCAGTCACAGGATAAACAGATGGGAACGAATACATAACGATAGTAAACAGCGTCCACGCAAGCACGATGATATTGGCGGCTAGACCAAACGGGCCAAGCCAGAACGGGCCGTGCGGGATGTTATTTCTGCCACGGATGAGCAGACAGATGATGGGGATCGCATATGAAATGTAGAGTAAGACGATACACGCAGTGACCATGCTGTTGAACGCGGTGGACGAGCCAAGATATAGCAGACCCAAGAGACCGACGATAGTGCAGCTGAAGGCATGCGCGATGAAGGGCACGTCGAGTCGCTTGTCGACCTTGGAAAGGTACTTGTGGAACGGAAGACCTCTGTCGCGGGCAAAGGACCAGCAGAGACGCGATTGCCAGGTATGAGAAGCGATCTGGCAGCCGAAACCGGTGGTTAGAACGAGCGATTCCAGAGCAATAGCGCCCGCCTTGCTGTCCAGGGCCTGGTAGAAGAGCGCGAGAATGGGCACGCCGGTAGGGGTGTCGATCAGGTTCTCAAAGTCGGAAAGACTGAAGAACATGGACATGCAGTAGAACCAGGAGGTGGTGAATCCGATGGCAACAGTCGACATGATGGAAATGGGGATGGTGCGTTCGGGCTTGGAGACTTCTTCGGCCATGTGGGTTGCGCAGTCGAGACAGGCGAAAACCCAGTTTGTGTTGATCAAGCCAACGATGAAGGCGATACCGTTGTGTTCCCAGCCGGTGTTGTTGATGAAGGTAGCAAAGACGAATTTGGCGTCTTGGTGAGTGGCTGCTTTGGCGGGGATGGTGATCATGATGACCAGGAACGAGGTGAGGGAGATCCACAGGGTGACTGTTGCAACCTTGGGGAGAAGTTTTCCCACGCAGTTGAAGAGGAAGGTAAAGGCGTTGATGACTTGATAGGCCACCACGATATGCCACGGCTTGATTTCACTGTAGACAGAATAGTTATGTTAGAAAAGGGGGGGGGTTGCTCATCAAATTCCAGGGAAAGCAAACATACAACTCAGGATGTCCCAGCTGCCACATTCCCACGCCCGCAGAAGCAAGTCCCAACGCAACACTAGCAGACGTGAAGATACTGCCAGCCCATGCAAACCAGCCCGTCAGATATGAGGCAAAGTTCGCATATTTTCGGGGCGCCAGCTCGCTTGCCCAAAAGTACTGTCCACCAGCGTTTGGCATCGCGCTCGCCATTTCCGACAGCGTAGCACCAACGCACGTCGAGATAAACGCAATCCAGGGGATACCGTACATAATCAGCACGGGGCCACCTGAGCTGATACCAGTGATCAAAGCTGCCGACATTCCGAACCACGAGTTGGTCAGTGAGAAGCCGACGCCCAGCAGGGTCCAGAGGGTGAATTTGCGCGTCATGGCCTGTTCGTAGCCCATGGCCTCTAGCTTCATAGCATCCTCGTCGAGGGACGACGCGGACTCCACCGCCTCCGGCGTTGGTGGTTGTGAGATCTTTTCGGTATCCATGATGAATAAAGGGGCGCGTTAGGCAAACAATGCGATTCTTTCTACAGAAATCTCGGGGGTTTTCACAAAACGCTACGAGCAGCTTCGATGGTTTCGAGAAGGGAAACAATAAGTGACCGGTTTGTATTGAAGTTCCTGAACTGAAAAAAAAGAGAAGGCATTAACTTTGTCGCATTGGGGGGACCAGCAGATGGCGATGCACAAGGCGCGTAGGGCAGGCTCCTGGTCGAGCAACAGCTACCTTCAGATGATACACAGTGGACGGCGTGATTTACCAAGTTCTGTGCTACTTTTGTCAATTGGACACTGAGAGAATCAGCAATCTCCTGTTGGGAATCTGGAGTGAAAAGAAGGAAGACAAGGAAAGAGAGATAATCGGGAGCAGTCAAGCACCAACTGCTTCCTTGATTGAAATGCGCTGAGATGATCACAAAAACGGCGTGATTATCAACGGCTCTCAAAGTTCCAGAACGAAGAGAAGAAAAAAGGAACAATTGATCGTCTGACAGCGGGGATCCGTCAGCTTTTAGTATCACAGGCTTTTTGATCCTGAGAAAGAAAAAGAAAAAAAAAAAAAAGTTTTACACTTCCACCGAGCTCCCCACTATGATGGTACTATCTGGAGACCTCCGAGACGAGGTTCCCTGCTTCAAGCCAGACAAGCTCTCTCTGCAGAGATTTGATTAGTCTATCGCAGTGGGGTTGGAAGGCAAGATGGATACGACGTTCCTTGTCAACCCATGCTCGGAGTTGCAGGAGGATGAATGGGCGGATCCCTGGGCGCCGTTGGAGAGAGAAACCATGGATGGCCTACAGATCATTTTCTGGGCTTGAGAGAGAGAGGGAAAAGGCCCTGATATACTCGTCGAATAAGCAATGTCCGTTTGGGTTACAGTCGCGACCAAAAGAGGCTCATTCTCACTGGTAGGAGAGTGGCTGTTCACTGCTCCTGCACGGTGACCTCACTCCTCGAGACACAGCTATCGTCGGATGACCTCTTTCCGCATGTAGTCAGTCAGTCAGTCAGTCAGTCCGTCTTCCTTGTGCGAGACCTGAGTTAGACAACTGCCGGCTAACTTTAGAGAACAAGAAAGCGTGGGAAGCACCCGGAACCAGTCCCCTTCTGGGTTAACCAATATCCAGGAAACTTCTGTCTAGCGCCTCGGGATTTTCCTGCGAAACATACAGACCATGACGACACATGCTGGCCACTGCTTCAAGAAAAAATATAAAAAAATAAGAAAAAAGGACCATAAATTTTAAGATTAGCTCTAGCCTTAGCCTAGGAGAGGGAGGACCCATTCAAACCGCCCGTGGTTATCTACCCAGCCGGCAACTCTACAGCTGAAAGGTTCCCACCAGAATTGAAGACAATAATAATAATATCAGCAGCAAAGGGTCGATGCATTTTCTATCTTGTTGCCAAAAAAGCGATCTGCCGGGGTGGCCTGCTTCCCTCCGAGAAAGGATCCTGGCCCATGTGGCCTGTGGCAACTTTGATCTGCAGTGTCGTCATGCAATGCAACATCATCAGCCTCCTGAGAGTAAAAACAACAGCCTTCATCAGTAACACCAATGACATGCTTCTTCTCCTTTAAGTTCTCAACTAACCAGAGAGAGAGAATGCCCTTTCCCGCTAAACGCGGCGTGTGTTAGCCTCGGGAACGCCGTGAGCGCTGGAACACCAGTTCATCGCTACATTTTTTTCTCACACCCGCCTTAGTTACCGCCCAAACATAAATAAGCCGCATCGGGGTTCCCCGCCCTGAAGTCTCAACTGGCCCTTGCCCATCCATTGGGGCTTGACTAACAAGATGAGGCAACTTTAGTCCAAGGGCGAAGGATCACTAGTAGTTGAAGTATGTAAACAATGACTGCATCGCCGGGACATGGTGACATGGGACTCGGGAGAGAGATGTTCTTTATTAGCGCAGTCTACGTGGGGGTTGCGCTTGAAAGAAAAAAAAGATTGAGCCCTAACTACAGAGTAGCTCGGAACTAGCAATTGATGGTGGTTATTTTATTTTTATTTTTATTTTACTTTTTGGCATGTGCTAATGATGCTATGATATCATGATAAATGCCCCTCAGCTCAACTATACACACTTCACTGCTAAAACTATTCAGCATAACTTGCAATTCTAGACGGATTTATTTTATTTTATAAAAAAAACTTTGTGCTTGGAGAGAGAGAGAGGGAGAGAGAGAGAGAGAGCGACTCATCACCTTTCTAGGAAACCACTTTGGAGCCTTGATTTGATATGTAAAATATCAAAATTCTAGAGAAGTATGAAAACAACAATATTTTTCTCAATCCTCCCCATTTCCCTTCATTGTCATTGGTCGGATACGAAAAGAAGGGTAAAAAAGGTATTATCCGGCGGCAACCGCAGATAAAAGAATGATATCAGCGCTAGTATATGCGATAAGGGTGTCGATAGGAAAGGCTTCTCTATCCATACTACATACTCTCTTGCCCAAAGAAATCACCACTCCTTTAGAGATATAACGGCACCGAAATCTATCGCAGGGTGGGGGGGGGCCCGACCCTCTACACGATATGAAAGCAAGAGCAAGGAACTTAGCAAGAAAGGCAACAAAACATATGTAGAAATTCTATAACAGAGTGGGGCCCCTAACTAACCAAAACCCTCAAAAATTAATAAATGCCATAGCAATAATAAGAAAAGAAAGGAAAAGAAATCAACAGAAGAGAAAACGGCCCCCCCCCAAAATAAAAACGCCTTAGCCAAAAAATGAAATCTACCCGTGTGTGAAAAATATTTCCTTCTCTCTCTCCCTTTCTCTCTCGTTCTCTGTAAAATTATCCAAGATGTAAAATAATCATCACAGTCGTCGCATTAAAAGAAGAAGAAAAGAAACGCCATCAGCAAGAAAAAACACTTTTTGTTTTTGGATATCATGTTTCCCACAATCCGGCCCGAGCCAAAAGATTTCCACTTTATAAACCGCTGTTTACCTATCCGCGAAATGGAAATGAAGAGGGTAGAAATTTACGCCTCATCATCGGTGTCCACAGGATGAGGAGTGCCTTTGGGACTATTCAACCCTATTTCACGAAAAAGAAATCAGTCAGCAAATGAGAACCAAACAGGAAGTGGTTTTGGGGGAGGAAATAAAACGAACATTCAATATGCCTCAACCTTCTCCGAACCTCGCGCTCCTTCATCTGCGCTCTGGTCATCTTCTTCTTTTTCTTCGCCCTAAACTTCATCTCGCCCCCAGCATCTTCAGCGCCCGAGTTCGCAGCCGACGCCGCCGCACTGGCCGCCGCGCTGGTCACTGCACTGCTCACCGCCGTACTAGGACCGCGCGAACTATCCTCGAACCTATCGATCGCGACGCCCACACTACCCTTGTGCGTGATGCGCCCGTCCGCAACGTGCCATTGCTCAGGACACAGCGCGCCGACGAATTCCTCGTTGTGAGAAATCATCACCACGCCGCCCCTGTAGTCGCGAATAGCCACGGCCAGACCGCCTAGCGAGTCACGATCTAAGAAATTGGTGGGTTCGTCGAGGACGAGGAGATGCGGGTTATTCCACATGGCGCCTGCGAGGACGACTTTGACCTTTTGACCGCCCGAGAGTCCAGAGATTTCGTTGTGGTTGGCAATTTCGGGATCGAGGCCGACGTCTTCAAAGTGTTTGGAGATTACCTTGGGTTCGAGGATACGGTATCCGAGACCTTCGCGGGACGCTTCGTGGTCGTCGAATTCTTGGACAAGCTTGGCGAAACCCCAGTCCATCAGCGTCTCGCGGGAGACTTGCGAGTTGTACTTGGGGAGCATGTTGATCCATTTGCTGCAATAAATGTTAGTGGCTGCAAGACACGAGGTATAAGATATACGTTTGTGGGGGGGGGGGGGGGGGTGCTTTTCGACTTACACTTCATATTGGAAGGTCTTCTTGTACTTCTGTCGACCTATCAAAGCTTCGAGACGGCGGTCCCCCATCCCATCGCCCAGATCGACAAATTTCGCCATCTGCGCTTTATCCTCGTCTGTGAGAATACGAGTTTGCTTCATCAACACCTCGCGGTCGTCGCCATTTGCGTATCTCCACTGGAGGTACTGGTTGGGAGTCTTCTCCATATGCATCTCCACGTGCTCCAAAGCATGCTGCTTGATGTAACCGATACGAAGATTGGGGTGCTTCTCGACCCTACCGATGTGAGGGATCAACTCGCCTGTGAGTAATTTAATGAGGGTCGACTTTCCAGCACCGTTGCCGCCAATGATAGCCACACGCGATGAAAGCGAGAGAGAGCAAGATGCGTCGTACAACGACGGTTTTGTGGATCCGGGATATGTATACGTCACGTTGCTCATACGGAGGATGGCACGAGTTTGTGATTTGACACCCGACAGGATACCTGGTGGAGGGAACTTGAATTGCACGCTCGATGCGGACAATGTGTAATAGCTCTTCGCTTCCGGCTTGGCTCTGACGAAACTACAGGAAACTGTTAGCGGACGGATGCAACATGGGAGAAGGATGGCGTGTGAATGTCTTAACTTACTCGGCAAGATTGCCCTTGTAGAGCACCAGCTTCTTCTGTTCGTAATGATAGATATCCGTGCAGACCTCATCCAGGAAACCGGAGTCGTGACTGACAATCATGCTCGTGATTTCAGTATGCTGCTTCAAGTAATCCTGGAGCCACTTGACGTTCGCAACGTCGAGATGGTTAGTCGGTTCGTCCAGCAAGAGCACATCAGCGCCCATGAGCATCGCGCGAGCAAGAGCCAACTTCATCTTCCATCCACCGGAAAGCGATCCAACTTTCTGATGTTGCCTGCCTTCAGCTCCAGAAGTGAATCCAAACTCGTTCAGGACTTCCGAAACCCGCTCTTGACCAACCGAAACTAGCTCTGGATCTTTAACGACGTACTCTATGATGCTGAGGTCCGCATCTTCGCCTTGGTTGTGCTCCACGAAGCAGGTCTTCAGGACCTCCTTTGAGGGAAAGCCTTCCAACTTCCCATCCGCAATGCTGCGCATGAGGGTGGATTTGCCGGCACCGTTGCGACCACAAAGGCCGTATCGATGGCCCTTGAGTAATCGAAGATTTGTATGGGAAAGAAGCAGCATACCTCCATACGCGAGGGAGAAGTCTGCATTGACAATCTCCACCTCGTCGGTATCTTCTTTAACGGGAGCTCCATACTTCCGCTGATCCTCCTTTTGGAAATGGGTGTGGACTGCAGACGCGATTTGCTCATCGTTGCCTTCCGCCACCAGATGGCGCACGTATGGCCCGACACACACTGGAACACGATCCACAAGTCGGCAGTTGGCATCGTCACGGACCATTTCCGAGATGTAGGATTTCGCGAGGCCCCAAAAGGCGGCATCACCAGGATATACCAGTCCACCATGCGCCTTGAGTTGTTGTTCGAGAACTTTCTGAACGTCCTCGGTAGTAGTCTGAGACACGGCTCCGTTGGCCAGCGCGGCGTCATCTTCTCCCATAGCCTGCTGGATAACATTCAACGCCCTGGTCGCAAGCTCACGGACTTCTGGAAGCGACGCTCCAGTCTTCACGCGCTGCACACCTGGTTTTAGTCTTGGAAGGAAGGTTCTGGCCTCTGTGGGGTCGTGGACAAGTTTTGTAAGGTTCTCCACCACAACGACAGTCTGGCGAAGTACTTCTTGTGGGGTAGAGGGCATGTTGAGGGATCGTTCGAGGAGAGGAGTAAGCAGGGCGAGAACGGGGGATGTGACGATGGCGACGAAGGTAGTCTGTGAAAGAGCATGGATAGCCTTCTGCAGGGTCTGAGCATCTGGCTTCTCCATTGCCTTGATGAGAAGGGGGAATCGAGGGATGACATCGTCGTTGGTTATTAGTGTCGTAAGTGCATTCATCGTCTTAACAGCCTGTTTCACAACCTCATTCTTCAAATCGTGCATGCCGGACTCGACAATGGGAATCAGCTCCTTCAGCGATCGACCCATGGACTCACGCAGCAAGTCCTTGAGCTGCTCCTCCTTTTTATCGCCCATGCCAATTTTCGCCTTATCCGCCATCTTTTCCAAAAGTTTATATGCTTGCACCGCACCTTGCCATTTCCCCGAAGGTTTCGATAGGTATCTCGATAGTGCTGGGAGTAGAGCAGCCACGAGCGACTCCTCCTTCAGACACGCGAATAGAGCATCGATCGCATACTGAGCGGCTTCCCTAACGACAGCACCCTTATCGGCCAAGCAGTCCAAAGCATAAGAAAGCAACCCACCATCCTCGATCAAGAAAACAATCTCGCTAAGCGGGTGCTCTCTGGGGAACCGCTCAAACAGGGCGCCTAGAATAAGCATCGCACTCTCGCGTTTTGCACCGCTCTTTTTATCCGTCGCCGCCTTCTTGATGTCCCGCAAAATATTATAACCATGGAGACCGCGGAAACCGATCGACTGGATTAGCACGTTGGTCAAGCCGTACGAGGCATCTAGGGACAGTTGGGAGTCGGGAGAGTTAAATATGGTATCCATTAAAGACACGACCTCTGCATCTGTTGGCGGAACGCCAGATGGGGTCTTTGAGACCGCAGTTGGTAGCGTAGACATCTTAGGCGACTCTAATGGTGAAACCTGATGCGGCATGTCTCTGTATTAAAAAAAGGAAAAAAGAACGAAAAGGGAAAAAAACGGAAAAAACGAAAAATGTAAGTTTTTTTTTTAGATGGAGGGGCTGCGATCTATGAACAAGTGGAGTTTTCTGCCGCAGGCGTTCACAAGTAAAA
This sequence comes from Polytolypa hystricis UAMH7299, assembly GCA_002573605.1. NCBI lineage: Eukaryota > Fungi > Ascomycota > Eurotiomycetes > Onygenales > Polytolypa > Polytolypa hystricis. The sequence continues at coordinate 9,830 of PDNA01000145.1, read as the reverse complement.
TAAAACGAAAAAAATTTCGGAACTGCGAGACTAGAAAACGAGAGACGATTACAAAACACAAGGGGTAGTAAAGTGTAATGAGACGAAAAAGAAATAAGATGAACAACCAAAGTGAAACGGAAGGTGAAGAAGTGATGGCAGCCTTCGAGAGGTCCTGCGGGGGAGAGAGGAGTGAGAGAGCTGTTATCTCTCGCTGCTGATTCCGCAGCGGCAATTCTTTTTTTTTTTTTTTTTTTTCATTGGGAAAATCTGAAATTTTGCCTTTTTTCAGCCACACGTGGCCCGTGGGTTACTAAACAGGCTTGGCGGGGCTTGGCATATAAATGTCATGTGCCGGGTCTCTTCGCTTGGATTGGATCGTCAAGAATATAGTACAGAGTATTCAATTCACATTTCGCAATTGTATATGTATTTCTATATGGTGATTTATGTTTAGAGGACATCATCAGCCCTTATATGCTGTGTAGTGCCGCGTTCCAATGTCCTCTCTCGTCCCCACCCGCCAACCTTATCTCAAGATGACTCGAACATGACATCAACATTACGCCCAGGCCAGCATGACGGGATTATTTGTCGTCACTGCGGGTGGTATCTCTGGTTGTATGAATCCGGAAATCTTCATGTTATACGCTTTAAAACGTCATAACCTCATAGGACATGACGTCCACCATGCTCCTTTAAAAGTCTGCAAGAAAATGTCAGTACCATTATCCATCAGATAGAGCTCAAAGGGGGCATACCTAATTCCGTATTTCCCTCTCCCATGCTCTTATTCGAGCTGCTACCGCTCAGGATAGAGCCGACAAGTCCATCCATATATTGCGCTCCACTCCACGTCTGGTGCGTGAGAACATCAACGCCCATCTCCTTCTCTCTGGCCTGGACAAGGTTTACATAAGACAGCATGCCGTCTTCCTTGAATCCGCGGGACAACGCGGTCGTCATGGTGGCGTTGGTGTGAAGACCGGCGAGCGAAATGAGTTGAAGAACAAATCTACACACAAAAAGTGTCAGCAAACGTAAAGCTGCGGTGCGAAACAAGAATCGGAGATTTGCTTACCCATGCTTAGCGAGATCCCAGATGAACGATTTGAGAGTATCCTCGGTAAAGCCCTGGCCCATCCAGTTGAACGACGGGCTGAGATTGTACACCAGCTTCTTTCCAGGGAACTTGGCCCTAATTTCTCCGGCGAAGTTGGCGGCATTGCTCACGCTTGGGTCTCCAGTTTCCACCCACAGCAAGTCTGCGTACGGAGCGAAGTTGATGGCTCGCTTGATCGCAGCCTGTTCACCAGCGCGGTAGTGATAGTATCCTTCTCTTGTCCTGGGAGTATCCCAAGACCAAAATACAGGTGACTTGGTGTATTTGCTAGACAACTCTCGTCGCTCTAGGAGGGACATGTCACGGTTTGCCTGTACTGTGGCCTTGTATTCCTCGCGCACGGATTCCGATGCGCCTTCGGAGATAAGATGTTGTTCAACAGCTAGAAATGGTGTAAGCATAAATACTATCAACTTGGTGAGGGACTGGGAAAAGTTTACCTTCGTCAAAAGTAACCAAATTGTGCTTCTTAACCCATGCTGCCTCGAACTTATCAATCTCAGCTCCCGAAGCACCCTCCAACTCCATTCTCTGAAGCATCTCAGCAAGTGGCGCAGAATCCTCTGTGACACCAAGAATGAACTCGTGGTCTCTGACGTCAATGGTGTTGCTGAGCAGTTTGCCGCTCTCGGAGTCGGTTCTAGCAATAAGCAGATTCTCTGTTCCCATGATATCCCATTGCAATCTGGCCGCGACAAGTCTGTTGATGTGCTCTGCAATGGGAACTAGAACCTTGCCCGCGAGGTGACCGCACTTCTTGCCTCCGTGGAGCTGATCTTCGAAATGGACCGCAGCGGCTCCGTTCTCTGCGAAGAGCTTGGCCAACTTAATCACTGCGGTAAGGCCACCATGGCTATGTTTCAATTAGAATTATATTCTCAGTATGCTTGGGGTCAGAAATGGTGTAACAACGCACCCAGTATCACCGTCCGCAATAATAGGCCTCATGTAATCGGTATATGGTGTCGACTTGCGCTCCTCCGCCGCCAACTTTCTCCGTGCATCCCAGTGTTTCCGGTCATGCATCTGCTGGGCTTTAAAAAGTCTTTGGACCTGGTTTGGCACTGTATTGTATGGGTAGTCACCGAAGTCGGGAGACACCTCGTTTGTACTGGTTAGAAGCGACGAGCAAGCCCAGCCGGAAATATAGAGCACTTCCTGGTTGGGAGCTTGTTGTGTCATCTGGACAGGATCAATCGCGCCCACTATCCACAACGTTAGCTGTAGCCTAAGACACAATGGAGGCTAGGTAAGCTTACATGTATGTACTGGCTTGCTCTCAGCGGCTCTCTCATTCAACAGATTGAACAACTTCCGGGCCATTATCGAGCTAGGATAAGTCTGCTGGAGCGATCCCCGTTTGCTCACGACCGCCTCCGCAGAGTATGGGCGCTTGATGCCCTCATATCGCGGGCTGGCCCACCACTCCTTCACAGCCTTCACTTGTTCCTCAAACAGCTCATCTTCGGCAAGCCCCACTTTACCTTGTGTCGAAAGGAGTTGGAACGAATCCGCGGGGAGGACGGTAGACACCGGTGGGTTTACGGGAGGTAGAGCTGGGGCCATGCTGAGATAGCTGCAGGAGAAAGGACGAATGCTAGAGCGAACAAGACGGGAGGTAGGGGCACTCTGGCGCAGCTGTCGCGGCAGGCTGCGAAAGAAATTGCGAATCATTGTCGCGGTCAGCGCAGTGGTGTGAGGTAGCACTATCGCAGTGCGCGAACTAGTCAGGAGGATAGCTTGGAAGTTAGATGTCTATAATATTATGTATAGTTAGAACATAGCATTGCCATCGGTTTCTAAGGGACATAAAAGTAGCTAGAACGAGAGAGGACCTGTTCTAGAGCTTATGTATGATATGTATGAGGGTGGCAACGAAGCAATATTTGGGAGAGCACTTACGGAGTCTTCCCGACACCCAAACGTAACGCGTCCAGAAACCCAATTGAGCTGCTACTTTGAGAAAATCAAAGCAACCGGTGTGAGTTGTTTGTACAATTGCATACAAACTAATAAACAGATAATTACCCCCAGCTTCGTGGATAGGTGAGAGCTGTTCTGGACTGCGCAGCGATATCGCATGGATGAATGTGGTTGCTGATGGCAGCCTCGGGTGCTTTTCCTCGGCATTTCGGTGGGCGGCCATCCTTTACCGCAGCAAGCCGCCCTTTGAGCCGAGTTGCTGCGGCGAGCTTCGTCCTAGCGCCGCATCGCTGCATAAAGTCCCAGACTGCCCGACTGGTGGTTATTTTCTCCTTCTTCTTGCTGTTGCTGTTGCTGTTGCTGTAGTTGTTAAACTCCCAGGTACCTCAGTTGCCAGTTTTTCATTGCTGTGGTCTTGCCCTTCAATCCGCTATCCTATCACTTCCCCGCACTTCTCCTACATACCACATACCACACACACACAGACACCATGGTTCTGGCTGCGAGAGCTACACGGCACGCCCTCAGGGCTGCGAAGGCAAGTTCAAAACGAACATTCTGCTGCAATTGACTACAATAAATCCAACTAACTTGATACATACAGAACTCCCGTGCCTTTGCTAGCTCTTCGCGGACCTACTCCAGTGCGGAGCCCGACCTGAAGACCGTCTTCCAGGAAGCAATTCCCGCGAAGCGAGCCCTGTTCAAACAGGTCAAGGAGCGCGGCGATGAGGTCATTGGCGATGTCACCGTCTCCGGTGCCATTGGTGGAATGAGAGGCCTCAAGGCCATGGTGTGGGAGGGCTCCGTGCTCGACGCTAATGAGGGCATCCGCTTCCACGGCAAGACCATCAAGGACTGCCAGCGGGAGCTTCCCAAGGGCACTTCGGGAACTGAGATGCTTCCCGAAGCTATGTTTTGGCTTCTGCTTACCGGCAAAGTCCCATCTACTACCCAAATCCGTGCATTCTCCCGCGAACTCGCTGAGAAGTCCACTCTTCCTCCTCACATTCTCGATCTATTCAAGAGCTTCCCCAAGGATTTACACCCAATGACCCAGCTCGCCGTCGCTGTTGCAGCTCTCAACACCGAGTCAAAGTTCGCCAAGGGTTATGCTGACGGCATCAGCAAGGCCAACTACTGGGAGCCCACCTTTGACGACAGCATTTCTCTGCTCGCCAAGATCCCCCGTCTCGCGGCATTGGTTTTCCGTCCCAACGAGATTGAGAAGGTTGGAACTCAGAAACTTGACCTCAACCAGGATTGGTCTTACAACTTCGCAGAGCTTCTTGGTAAGGGCGGTAAGGAGAACGAGAGCTTCCACGACCTGCTGAGACTCTATCTTGCCCTCCACGGCGACCACGAGGGCGGCAATGTCTCCGCCCACGCCACTCACCTGGTCGGCAGCGCTCTCAGCGATCCCTTCCTCAGCTACAGCGCTGGTCTCCTTGGCCTTGCTGGTCCTCTCCACGGTCTGGCCGCCCAGGAGGTGCTCCGCTGGATCTTGGCCATGCAGTCTAAGATTGGCAACAACGTCACCAACGAGGACGTCAAGAACTATCTCTGGTCAACACTCAAGTCTGGCCAGGTCATTCCCGGCTATGGTCACGGTGTCCTACGCAAGCCTGATCCCCGCTTCGAGGCCCTCATGGACTTCGCCAGCACTAGACCTGATATCCTGGCCAACCCTGTCTTCCAGCTCGTCAAGAAGAACTCTGAGGTTGCTCCTGGTGTCCTAACCGAGCACGGCAAGACTAAGGTGAGCTTTCCCCTTCCCCTTCCAGATGACAATCTAGATGAGACATTTAAGCTAACAACATCATTTCCCGTCACAGAACCCCCACCCCAACGTCGACTCCGCCAGCGGCGTTCTCTTCCACCACTACGGCTTCCACGAGCCACTCTACTACACCGTCACCTTCGGCGTCAGCCGCGCCCTTGGTCCTCTCGCTCAATTGATCTGGTCTCGTGCCTTGGGTCTGCCCATTGAGCGTCCCAAGAGCATCAACCTCCAGGGCCTCCTCGATATTACTAACAAGAAATAAATGAAAATAAAGTGCCCCTCCTCTCTCGACGATGAACAGAGGCGCATATGGTCATGGTATGCTATACTCCCCATTCTCCCCTCCTTTTTCAGAATTGTCGCTTGGGGCGTAAGAGTTGTGAAACCTTGGCTAACCTTCTATGCATTGTATCATTTCAGACCAAAGCATGATGTGATGTTTTCAGAGAACGAAAAAAAAAAGAAAAGAACGACCACACCTCTTTTTATTGAACCTTACCAAAAAAAAGAAAATCCAAATATTTCCTACCATTTCACCATAATCTCTCGGGGGAAAAAAGGCTTCCTTGATTCTTCCAGCAAAAAACCTTCAATCGCCTTCTTTCCATCTCGGTTTCACCAGGCATGAAAAGCTGCATATTCTAAATCTCTGTTTTCCTTTTTCTTAATTTTGTTCCCAATCACGTCCTTTCATATATGTAACTGTATACGCAATTTCAGAGTAAGGAAAGCCGATATAGACTGCAAAATGCAAACAAACTTTGTTATCTTTTTATTTAAGACCAAAAATCCTTTGAGAAAACCTGAGGCGCAAAAAGAAAACACAGACCATCGGTGAAAGAGAAGGTCTCACAGATAAGTGGACCTTGAGAGCCCAATCACATGATTTCGCGTTTTGTTCCGGAAGCCTCCCAACAGCCATCACATCTCACATCTTCACACTCAACATACTCAGCTCGACCTATCAATCTCACTTCTCACTCGGGATTGAGAACCTTTTGCAAACAGACTTTCTGTTATATTGACCAGTTTAACGTGGGGGCACGCATAAAATCACGCAAAGACCCAGTGGAGAATACCACACCCAGCCAGATACAAACGAATTCATTCGTGGGAGGGAGATGACGCGCTGTTACGATGGTTTCCAAGCGAACGTATACTTGGAGCGCCTGTGGGATAGAATACTTACCTATCTCCCATTATCTGAAGGGAAAATTCGGACCAATGCATGACCATCAAAATGCCTTAATTGCAGAGGTATCAAACGGCCAAAAAAGAGAAGGGAAAACAAAGAAAGAAAAAACCTCGAATGGAAATTTGAACCTGGGTAAAAAAGAAGGGCTGCGATGGGCGGATGTGTTCATGTCTGTGTACTAGGAGAGGGCTACGCAGAATACTTGGGGAAACATCGATTGCTAGACTGGAAAGTCTGGTGCCATGCAGCCTGGGATCACCCCAGGTACAACACATCTTTTTTGACAGAGCTATATCACCAGTTTGGAGAAAATCCACATCCAGGTGCTGGAATATTTCAAGAGCAAAAAGGCCTCGATGCTGCATTGGGTCGTCAAAATATTGAAAACAAGAAAAGCCAGACGAAACATCGGCCACGAGAAGAGAAGAGAAGATGATGAAGAAGAAGGAGTGCATAGAGCTACTGCATCTCGCTTCGAGCCGTTCGATTCGGATATTGTGAATTGCACAATTCGGGAAATTAGTTCTGGATGTAAGTTCTCGAGAGGTGATTTTCGTCCAGGAACTGACAAAACTGGCGTCGAGAGCAGGCCTAACCGACCATTAAGAATACGGCTTCAATAATGTAACGAGTTGGACGTCAAATAGATATTTCAACGGAAGACAGAAAATGGCCGATAATTAAGACAGATTGTTAATAATACTCGAAGATTTAATAAGTCTAGAGGGAACAAGATAGGCTTGCGATGGTATAGATGGGGACATCGAAAGATCAAAGTCTCCAACATCTATTGGTCTTTGGTATCAACGTGACTGAGGGAAGGCACGTTGTATGGTGACATGCCTATGGGTGCCATCTTCAAAGCAGATGTCTATGGAAAGAAACGAAATACGAAGAAGCGAAGAAGCGAAAAGCCACCGTTCGACGTGAAGCATTCATAACCTCACATTACCCCTGACCAGCGCATCCCATTCGTCTCTCCCAAATGACACATAGCTATCTGTTTGCGGCAGCAACCACAAGAACCCGTCGCTATTTCCCGACGGCACCTTCGTTCCTACCTTTGCCGGATCTACACCTTCCTCTCTCAGCGGCACTTTGTTCTGCTTGTTGTTGTGGATATGATCAGACGCCTCGACAAGCCGAATAAACACTGGGACCGCATACTTGGGCAGCCTTTCCCGCACGTACCTCGCCAACGCCGCAAAGTTGAAGCTTTGGCGGCGGGCAGGATCGATAAGTAGTGCCACACATCCGGCGCGGCCTTCATGCGATGGGATTTGGACGCCGTATACGTTTGCCTCAAGAACACCGGGGTATTTGCCTATAACAACAGCAACCTCTGCAGTTGACACATTCTCGGATTTCCAGCGGAACGTATCCCCAAGTCGATCGAGGAAGTGCCAGTGTCCATCGTCTGTGCGGCGCAACGCGTCGCCAGTGCGATAATATATATCCCCTTTCTTGAAGACATCGTGTGCGAACTTCTTCGCTGTGCCTTCAGGATTGTTCCAATAGCCTTGGAATGCAGATTCGCTAGGAATCGCAACGAGTATTTCACCCCCTTCGCTAAGGGGCTTCTTGGTTGCAAATCCAGTCACTAGGTCGCGCTGGATATCTCCCGTTACGGGGTCGTTCTCAACAGCAACGTAGACATCTCGGAGAGCTCTGCGCAAAACTATTCCGTGGTGTCCAACGCAACTGGACTGGTATGGGCCGCTGTTGTAATTCAGCAAGGCAAACATTCCTTCGCTGCTGTTGAAGAATTCCGCAATATCCGCTATACCAAAACGCTCTCGAAACCTTTCCCATACATCCGGCCGCATGCCGTTGCCATAAGCACAGCGAATGTTATGGCTGCGCTCCAGCGGCGACGGCGGTGCTGCAAGCAAGTATCGTGCTGTTTCTCCCACGTAGATGAAAAAGGTGGATTTTGAATCGCATACATCTTTCCAGAAGTTCCTTACGCTGAACTTTTTGCCAATGGCCACGCTAACGCCGTACATAATGCTGGTTTGCATACTCATACCGCCAGTTCCATGATATAGAGGCATGCAGTTATACCATCGGTCACCTCCATCGCCTAGTTTTTCGCCCAAGCTTCGTTGCATGACGGTATGATATAGACGCTCCATGGTATAAGAGCAGGCCTTTGGTAACCCAGTCGTTCCACTAGTATAGAAAAGACAGCTTGGGAACGACCCAGGCACGTTACGACGGAGGCTATCCTCAGGGGCGGTATCCGGGAAAGTTGCAATATACGCTTTCAAACTCTCGTCCAATGATATTGGCAGCATGCCCAAATCATTCTCAATAACCGCTCGCTGGTCGTTTACCCGTGCAGCCGTTTCGGGGTCTGTATCGACGAGAAGCACCCGCGCTCCGCTGACTTTGAGACAGTGGAGTAACGCGTTGCCAGCCAGGTTGTAATTGATGAAAGCTGGCGCACATCCAATTGACCACAATCCTAACCAGGCAATAGCGAACTCGGGGCAATTCTGGAGGTAGAAGGTCACTAGATCACCAGGTTTCACGCCTAGGGAGAGGTAGTAGTGGCCGTATTGGCAGGCCATGTCATGGACCTGTTTCCAGGTATAGACTCCCTCTCGTGACCAGATGCAGGTCGAGTCTGCGAGTTTCTTCGCAGTGGCCTCGAAGATATACCATCCATTTATACGACCTTCGGCGGCTAGACGGGAATGTAAGCATTTTTATCCTCGCCAGATTGTTTGATATAAACAGGGAGCACTTACCAACTCGAGCGAATTCACGCTCACTACGCTTTAATCTATATAAGGCCTTGATGTCTTTCTTTAGATGGAATTTTGCATCTAGATATGCCGCAGCGGTGCCTATGCCAGCTACTGCGGCGGTGGTTGCTAGTTGGGCTGTCAGCTCCAGTATCAAGCGAAGTGTATATAGGATAGAGATTTGAGAAGTGGAGTATCTTACCTAAAGCCATAATGAACCCCTGTGATATCGAGATCTGATTTTCTTTATCTTCAATATTTCTATAAACAGGGAATATCTATGCGTATGCACTCCAGAGCATCAAGTTTCGACAAAGCGCGCCCCCCCCTCAATTTCGCAATAATGATCTCGTCGTTCTCGTGTCACTGGCCGGCCACCCCTGGTAAAATCACGCAGCAGCAACCGTGTAACGTGGGATCGGGTTTTTCTTTTTACAATTCCCCGGCAAACCAGTCTGATAATAAATATGAACACAGGTAAGAGAAAAAGAAAAAAAGAGGAGTGCGTCCGTCCGCCCCAAAAGAAAATAAAAATAATATCTAGGGGATATTTGCGGAGAACTGCCGCTTTTTTTGTCTAAATCATACACAACCATCCCACGCGTATATACTTTCAAACTTCAGAGAGAGAACCGTCTCCTCCCCTCCTCCCCTCCCACCTCGGCGCATCGCGACGCGGAGGCCCCGATTCTTTCTTTACCTCAGTAAGAGAAGGAAGATCTGGAGCTAAAAAAGAGAGATGAGTGTAGAAAGTAGTATGTACCAAGGATACTAACGCATGTACGTACTATATTTGTGGGGTTAGCCCACCGCTCCCCCCAAGGGCCCCCTCCCCTCGCGCCCGGTAGTCTGGATTTACATAGTCGAATCGGCTGTTTGACTCTCTAAGGAGGAGATGCCCGTTGAGCTGGGAAAAGTTGGGAGAAAACATCCTCGGCTCTTCGGTGGTTGAGGTGGGTGGGGAGGGGGAGATAGTTTGCTTTTAGTCGGAAACTTTGGCAAAGTTCGTCTCCCCTCTAGCTAGTCGAGTTACTAGTTGCAAGAGAGGTGTGAAGTTTTTTTTTTTTTTTTTTTTTG
>PDNA01000144.1:0-86883 GCA_002573605.1 Polytolypa hystricis UAMH7299 | reverse complement strand
CTTCATTTCCAATCAACTGATATCAATATATTCCCCCTTAAGCCTTAAGCCTTAAACTCCATAACCAAATCCCCATACTCCTCATCAACCTGCACCAGCGCCCCATATCCCTCCTTCTCCACGACCTCCGTATCCACAACAAACGCCGCCAACAACACCGCCTCCTCCGTCTCACTATAATTCTCACTCACCCTATGATGACAACCCGGCTTTTCATGCCACGCCCCCCCCTGCCGGATTATACGCGTAGGATCATTGTTCATTTTGTTTAGCACTGTGCCCTTGATGAGGTAGGCGGACACATTTGCTCCGCCGTGGCGGTGCGGGGGGGAGGCTGCGTTTGGTGGGAAGGAAACGAGGAGCCCGATGGAGGATTTTCCGGGGACGTCGACGAGGGGAAAGTTGTAGGCTAGTTTTATGGTGGGGAGGGGGCGGCTGGGTGACCCCGGGGGGAAATGTGAGTATGTATATGGTGGTATGTGGTGTTTGGATAGGGGAGGTGGAGGGGATGTAAAAGGGGGAGGGGGGATATACGTTCTGTCATAGACGGGATCTTCGACGATATCAGCCATTTTTGTTGTAGATGGGGCTCCTTCCTTCCTGGTCAAGCTAGCTAGCTACGTTTGTATTCTTGCGGATTCTGTGGGAGGTTTGAATTGAGTTCGATTGGAGACCCGATGCGTGTGTTATGAGACTTCTACTACTTCAAAGGGGGACATATCTTTTCGACCCTTATATATGTATATATGTTTTCCATCTTCGTAGTCCCTAGTTGCGCATTCTTTGAGATGACGTAGTTTAATTCTGAAGAGCTTTTATCTATGCTTTTGTCAGATTTTTACCTTTTTCCATTGCCCTTGATTGGCGTTGATGGGTGTTTTGTGGTTCCCCCGGAATGAGTGGGACTCGCGAGATACCCGAGACACCCTTCCTCCATCCCGCCCATATGTATGTGATACCCGAGCTCTGGAACCATGGATCAGCGAAAGCTTGTCAAATGGGTCGTACGAGCATCATCATGGCATTGTAGGAAAATGGAGGTGCTGACGGCATCAGCAGGGAGATGGGGAAAATATTGATATATGGGATCGGCAGAGAGCTGAGGACATTGCAAGACTGCATGGGGAGTTTTAAGTTGTACTCTTTTCTACTAGCTACATAGTACATAGATAGGTAAAATTTCGACCGCATAGTTGTTTTTTTGCAGCAAAGCTCTCTGTTAATGTGAGATGAGGAAGCATGTCACAGGTAATTCATTCTCATGAAATAAACAAAATCTATCAGGATTTTTGTCCCCTGTCTTTTATTTTTATTAACTCCCGCCATCAACTAAACTTTTTTTAAAAAAAATTGTCTCTCTCTCTATCTACGAGATAGTCTTCTCAATCATCTCAATATCATACTCCTCCTTCAGAGTCTTGATCAACGGAGTGCAAATGTCCATGGTCATAGGAGCCAGAATACCCTAGAGAAAAAAGCACGTAATTAGTAATTAGCATCAAAAAGTTCATCAAAAAGGCAAAAAAGCTTAATACGAGAGAATATTCCGTAATATCTCCCCTCCCCAATGTAGAACATACCTTCTCACTAAGAGTTCCATCAAGAACTTGCTTAACCGCCACAGCACAGGGCACGCCAACAAGTCTAGCCATGGAAGAGTAGCCCTTGGGGTCACCGTAGTCAACGAGCGTGCTAGTTCTAGTCTCCTTGCTGCCGTCTTTGTTCTCGATCTCGAACCTATGCTGCAGCATAACCATATCCCGCTCGCCGGCTTCGTACTGCATCTTCTTCTCGAGTGTGGCGCAGAGGGTATCCAAGGGATTGCCGCGGGGAGTAACTTTTTCGTCAGAGAAGAGACCGATCCAGCGGAGACCGGCTAGGATGCGGGCCTTTTCTTCGGTGCTGGGGAACTCGGTCTTGGAGGAGATTGCCCACTCGAGATCCTTTTCGTTAGACGATGCGGCGCCCAGGATCTTCTGTGTAGCCTCCTTCCAGCTTACGGGGTTATCAGATGGCTTGAGGTATTCCTGCGCCTCGTCGCTGAGGAATCCGATATCGACAAGTACACGAATCATCTGCGGGAATCCCTGGTATCGGAGGGTTCCTCGGATGACTGTCTGCGCTTCGGGGATGTTATAGAGCTTCTTGTACGCGGTTGAGTCGCGGTTGGGGTATGCGACGAAGGCATAGCCGGGGTAGATGAAGTAGGGCTTTGCAGCACCCATGAGCTCAGGTCCGGAGATTTCCTCAACTTTGCCGTCCTTGTAGTACTTGGCGGCGTTGCGGAGCGCAAGTAGAACACCCCTGCTTGACCAGGAGAACTTGTAGCCAAGTGGGTTGTCTGAGGCTTCTGGCGCAGGTAGGCCTCCGCAAAAGCTGAGGAAGGATGTGATCTTGCCGCCAGCAGCGTGAACCTGATAGGGGAAACAGTTAGAACCAAGTTAACAAGATAATCTATCCAAGATAACATGGGAATGAACAAACCTCAGAGATCATCTTGACCGCATACAAGTGATCAATGCCCTAATTTCAACAAGGAACATATTAGCCCACCGTAACCCCCATCGTATTACACACCATCCCGTTTTCCCTCCGGAATCCCCCAAACATACAGGATCAAGACCAATCTCATTCATAACCGTAATCCCCGCCTTCTTCGCCTCCTCATTAAGCTCTAACATGGCAGGCGACACATACGACGTAGTGACGACATTCTTCTTCGTGCGGATGGCCGCCTTGATAACCGTAGCATGATACGTGTATGGGATCAGGGAGACCACGAGGTCGACCTTGGAGAGTTGTTCGTCGAGCGCGGAGCTGTCGTTGACATCGAGGGAGATGGCCTTGGTGTTGCTGATGCCTTCGCAGAGCTTCTGGGCGCTGGAGAGTGTCCGGCAGGCTATGCGTGTGTATCAAAATTTAGCACAGGTTAGCCCTTTGTTAAGACTTCAATGGGGGATGTGGTTCCTATGCCCGTGCCTTCACAGCTCCGCTCCCACATTATGAGAAGGGGCGTGGGGAGGGGAATCCAGCATACCGACAGTGACCTCCACACCAGCTTTGCTCAGGACTTCAACGGTGGGCTTCGTGACTATAGAGCAACAAACCCTCCAATCAGCAAGATGTTATGCCATAGACAAAATGGCGCCAGCCAATTCCTTTCTTTTTGCTTAAGAACGCACCGAATCCACTTCCTAGACTACACACAAAAGAAAGGAAACAATTAGCTTCAAAAGAACACTCCTATATTTCATAGAGATCCAATGCTATCCCCCGTAGCCAAATATCGCCATTGAGCAAAAAAGGCGGGGGGAGTGGGGGGGGAGAGGGAAGCATAGAGCATGATGTATTGCGGTGGATGAGAACTCACAGGAGAACCTTCCGGCCTTCAACCGATTGCGGCATATTTCGAATTTTCTGAAAATGTTCTTCCTGCCTATTGAATATATAGACAAAAATTACTGTAGGGGAGAAGGTTCGGGGGATGAGAATGCTGAGATTTGTGTCTGCTGCAAGCCGCTGGAAAGTATCAGTCTATCACCCCGCCGCACATTACCGATAGCGGAGAAACGGCGAGCAACAAACACGTGATTGGTGCTCCCCGCCGTAGGGCGAAGATAGGCTAGATGGATGTATATCTATCCACCCCCATCGTTTATTTAGTTATTATTATTATATGGCACGGCCAACGCGACGCACTGAGAAAATATACCAAAACGCTATCTGGGTTAAACAATGGGGGTATAATATACATAGAGCTATAGATCTTTAAAACAATGCAGAACGAGATCTAGTTCTAAAAACGAGAGAAGCAAGAAATAGCGGCGCTGTAAAAAGTCCACCAAGGACATCCATAGGAGAAGGGGAAGAAGAAGGAATATCAAAGAGAAATACTGTCTCTATGGTAATAGTGATACAGCAAAAAAGAAAGGCATGTGTAAAAATTTCTAACAATCACGAAACGCTTCATGGAGACGCTCCAATTATTATCTCGTCTTAAGCTTCTCTCCATTCTGGTCCCATCCGTTACCAGCGTCAAGGGAATCACTTGAGCTTTCATAGTCGTCGTCTACCCCACTGCCGTTGGTTTCGTGTCTATTCTTTCTCTGTTTCCGCATCCGCCATTGCCAATCCCACACTACAGGCAGGAACCTCCACAGGTCAAAGCTGGGCCAGAGGGTGTCTAAAAACACAATCTCCGTATTCTCGTGGCACTGCCATAGCATAAAGTCGCTAAGCCGTTCCACTCCAGAGGTGCGAACAAGGAAGTCCACGGGCGGGCAATCGGCCGTGAGCATGCGGTCGTCGAGTGTTTGTTCGGTGATGGTTTCAGCGTTTAAGAAGATAAACTGGTCACTGTTTGGGGGATAAGTCGTGTAAAGCTTTGTGACAGTCGAGGTCTTGCTCAGATTCTCAGGAGCATGTAAAGTTGTTGATGACGAGAACGAAGACGGCGAATCGTCGGCACTATCTTCCACATCTTCAGCTGACGGAAGCGGCGCAGTACCAGGCGACTGCTCTTTAATATTCTTGGCAATCCGGGACTCTGAAAATTGACGCCTTCTCCCGTTTGAGCCTGGCAAGTTAGCGCGGTCAAGTGGCGTACTATAATCGATGACCGTATTTCTGACGGCAGCCGTGATCTCGTCTCTCGACGTGTAAGGGAAGCACACGTTCAGGATGGCGTCCCCGTTTCGACTGGTAAGTTCGACTGCTCGATCAATTGCCTCCAACACATCGGCTTTCACCAGTTCTCTCCTTCCCAAAACGCGAATACTAGCGCCATAACGATCGAGCAGGTCGCCGTGCTGGGATAGCTGGGACAGCTTCACTTTCGCCATATCCATTAAAGCATCCACCTCATACTTTGATCTCTTGAAATTCTCAATGCTAAACGCGTATATCGTCACCACTTTCACGCCAGCTTTGTAGCAAACTTCTAATACCTAACCCAACAACAGACACGTCAGTACGATATCCACGCAGCAAAAAATATATCCGGAACTCCAGGCAGCGCGACCTCCTGAAGCCAGAATAGCAAGTAACGGTGTGGCCTACCTGTGCCAGGGCTTCAAATCCCAAATTATGTCCCTCCACCCTCTCTATCCCCTGCTCTCGTGCAAATCGTCTATTACCATCCATGATAAACGCCACATGCTGCGGAATAGGGCCTTCCCTCAACGCTCCAATCAGCAGCTCCTGGAGGTGTGACACCGCCCATTCCACCGGCGGCGAAGCAAGAAGCCACTTGCGAAGTCGGGAAAGGTGCATAGACGACGCCATGTTTATTAAAGTAAAGGGTTGGAGAAACGATGGGGGCTTTTGGTAGGAACTGGAGGGATATTTATTGTTCCAACTGCTCGAGAGCAGCTACACAGGAACTGGCCGCGCGATCGACCGACCGACTTGGTAGGAAAATGACGTAAGGATTATTTTATGTCGCAACGCTTTTCTGCTTTTCCAACAGCGGATAGCACAGTGTGCGTCTTCTTCGTTGTACCGTTCGGTTAAGGGGGGTTATAGTACGGGTCGAAGAAACGTGTCACTAGCTATCTAAATAAGTACTCTTGTCAAGCATGATTTCCAGCCAAGAAGACAATGTTGAGAAACGCCCAGTATGCGCGTCGTATAAGCTGCAGGAACTATCGCAGAAGTGGCCAACTTCGGCAGTTTGCGGACAAACAATCGATACTTCGTGGCAGGAACGAATGGGAGTTTAGGCAGTCGGTGTGATGCGAAATGGCAACGTCACTAATAGATATTTTTATAAAAAGAAACAGCGGAAGAAAATAAAGATAAGAGGTCTAGTATGCGAAATGCTCGTTCCTTTATAACCAGCAGAGAAAAAAAAAATTAATTGTGTTGGGTACACAGCAGTGAAAAGCCGGGAAGACTCGTCTCACGTCAACTTTTTTGCACAACCAGTGTGGCTCAGCAAGGGTGGTGATGAAGCTGGAAGTTGGAAACATGCAAGGGCAGCGCAACAGCTGAGAAGCCCTGGGCTGCTTCCCAGTGTCTCCCGCTAAACTGCCTTAAGCCACCCCTGGTCATGTGACATCCAGGAAACTTCCAAGGTTCCAAGGTTGGGGAAGGTCTACATCCACACTCCTTATTTTGCTAATTTCACACCCCTTATAATGTGCTAGAACCTTTAGGTTAAAAGGTCTATAACACATGCCACGAAGAACTACCTACCACCTCTATCCCCCCTTGTCTGTAATGTAAAATATGAACAAAGGTCAGAATGATCCAACTACTAGATTCTCTATACTCTTTACATAAAAGATCTATTGGCTCACTCATACCCATCCTGAACCTTATTTTCTCATGACATGAAAATAGATGGTGACGTGAAAAAACCTTTCTCCATCATTTCAGAGACAAGATGAATTGAATGCAACTTCTGGCTAGGTAGTACATACTAACTTACTAGCCGTAGATACAGTTCCTCACTTGGGCCATAAAATTTGCCATGTATTGGCTTTATAAACTTTCTTCGCACATTTGGGCCTTGTTAAACCGTTCACTAGCGGTTCTATCTCGATTATTTGGCCCCTTAAACGCCTGGCTGTGGTCACACTCGGATCATGCTAGCGACGATCTCGAAGAGAGAGCGGAAGTGACCAAAGAGAATGACATCCAACCCGGCGAGAGAGAGCTCGGTTTAGTTTGCGGAGAGGAGGTTAGTAGTTCATGCATGGCCTCAAAAAAGAAAATACCCCTGACGTGAGCAGAAGCCTTCACATCAGAACAAGATTTCGCATGGTATTTTCGCGACGGTCCACAAGCTCAGCGACTGCAGAGTTAGAAAGGTACCTGCGACTAGTGACATCTACGACCAAACGGCAATTCGCACGGAAAGTCGAATCTACAGGCACCTTGGGGAGCATCCAAGAATCCTCCAAACCCTAGCCTGTGGAGACGACTATGTGGATCTCCTCTATATGAAAAATGGCAACCTAGAGGATTATCTCAGAAGCCATCATCCTGCGAGCTCAAAAGTTCTTAGGAGATTCGCCCGCCAGACTGTGGAGGCGGTAGACTTCATCTATGAGAAGGAGATTGTTCATTCGGATCTGGCTGCCCGCCAGTTCCTCGTTGACGACTTCTTGGACCTTCGACTAAGCGATTTCGGAGGATCTTCTATACAAGGATCTGAGGCGCTCGGGCTGGAGGGCACAACACATTTCCTACCACGGGATGACACGCTTCTTAATACTATCCAAAGTGATATTTTCGCTCTTGGTTCGACGATCTATGAAATCTTCTGTGGAAAGCGGCCGTATGAGGGGAAACAAGATGACGAAATACATAATCTTTTCAAGAGGAGTATTTTCCCTGGTCTTGGTGCTATCGAGGAGCCATGGGGTTCCATCATTGCGAAGTGCTGGAATTGCCAATATAATTCCACAAATGATATTCTTCTTGACCTCTCCTACTCCTGACGAAAGCAGCTCCAGAGAATGTCGATACTGGTATATGTAGCCTTGCCACGTCATGAGAATCTATGCCTTGGACGATGCGGGGAAAAAACCCCTCGTCAACAAATGGCCCAATGTCTTTCAGAACCGCAGTAATGGGGATGTTGGAGTAGCTCTAGTTAGGATTTTATATGTAGGTATTTATCCCTTTTTTACTTGCTCGTTTTTTATTTGTCTCTCTATATCATTTTTGTTTTGTTTTCGCCAAAACACCCTCAAAAAAGGTCTATACTATTCTCCCGGACAACAATCTAGCTCTCAAAAAACGCGCTCTTTCCGCGCACAAGTCGACTTCGCTGTCTCTTGAAGGGCCCTACCTGGATGGATAGAGCTAAAACGGGACTGACTCAATCCAACCTTCTTATACGGTTCCCCTCTAGTACCTCCGTCGCGAGCCAGTACAAGGCTTGTGGGCAGAAATGTAGCACGGAATACTTTGTCAAACAATAACCTGAATTTAAGCTGTGCTTAATGTGAATATGCAGGCAAAATCTTGAGCTGGGCCAGCTACGGCAAGTGGGGGATCGGAGGCGTTTGAGCTAACTGAAACAAACCCATAGGGATGGCGAAACATGGGGCTGAAGGTGTACATTGGGTAGTTTTTAGTTATCAAACGAACATTATAATTAAGAGAGAATAAAAAGGGGGAGGTTTTGGGAAGTAGCCTGGCACACTCTTCTCCCCATGTTTATACATAAAAAGGATTTTCTTTTGTCAATGCCACTCCATTGAAAATAAACACCCTGCAGCAACAGCACAAATACATTAAATATCAATTCAGGGGTGAATGAGGCCTCGCTGGGAATGTCCACACACAGTCAAGATAAGCAGATCACACAATCAAAAGGTAAAACAGATTAGATCGAGAGAGAGAAAAAAAAAGACTAGATCCTCCCCCTTTAAACAAGGGTATAATAGAAGGTAAACCTGATAATGTTCTTTCAGAAATGTGGTGGGGATGAGGTTTCAAAACATCTTTGCAAGAGAGACAAATACAGAGCCCGTTTCTCCCCCCAATTACCAACGCCCCGGACATATCCGCTCATGAATATATCTCACTCTCACCTCAAACATCCTTTTTATCCTCAACGACAAGACTCGGCGTCGTCGACCCCGAACTCGCCAACTCCCACCCCGAACCATCCCCACTCCTCTTCTCCCTCTCCTTCCCCCGCTCCCTCATAGCCCCGCGAATCCGCCGACTCACTTCGTCAAAGCTCTCTTTGGAATTTATCGTGCTGAACGCTTTTAGTGGGAGTGCGCCACCGCCGCTGCTGCTGGTAAAGCCAGTAAGACCCGCAGTAAGGCCGCCGTTAGAGCTATTGCGGCTGTGGTTACGGCTGGGTGGGCGCGTGGAGAAGAAGCCAATCTTCGAGATGTCGTGGAAGGATTCATTGCGAGGGAGATCGCCGTCTATCATTGCTTGATAGTGCGCTGCGTGGTGGTCGTCGGAGACTATAGCGTGGTGGTAACGGCTTGCCTCGTGTCGCGGGTCGTTTTCGTCTGTGAGAATACCGCTCTTGAATGGATCTGCGACGATGCGCGCGGCGTCAAAGTCTGGGAACATCTCTGGGCCCAAGGTGTTGATGAGCTCGGTGACTTCGTGAGATAGTTGTTCTTTTCGCTTGCGTAGTTTTACTAGTGTGTTGGCGGATGTGGGGTTTAGAGAGAGGACGAGAGGGCGTAGGGATTTGAGGATATCCATGCCTGTCTCGCCGATGCGGAGGGCGGCGAAGGTTACGGAGGGGAAGATTATCATGCCGAATACCACGACAAGCCAGAGTGGAACCCACTGCGGCACATACCCCTGCACGCGATTGCGGTATGTCCAGTAGGTTAGGAGAACGGTGTAAAAGGCGTATAAGAGGGGAGCAAAGGCGAGAGCAACTAGAAGTTTCCAGGTCGCCATCACATCGCGACCTTGGATTTTGACGCTAGAGGCAGCCAACGCCTCTCGAGATTTCTTGATTGATATCAGTTTCGTGGCAGTAAACACTGGAGCAAAGAGGATAAATCCCGGCAGTGTTCCGATGCTCAGAGTCGCGAGTTTGAGAAGGCGGTAAATCAAGGTCGAGACCACTTTTATGATTGAGAATTTGGCGTATTCCACCTGGTGATCGCGGACGCCAAGCAGCCATAATTGCTTATTGTAGTCCATGACGGATTTCCTCAATTTCACGATCCGCGGGTCATCTTTGTAGTGGCTATAGCCCTTCACTAGGCGACGGTTTAATTCTACAACCATGGGCAGAGGCAGTTTCTTTCCTGTGGGGTTGTACAATCGTCTTGCTGCTTGAATCACCTATAGCACATATGTCAGTTGCTTGGTGGTCATATCCCACAGGGAAGCAAGGAAGAATACGCACCATCAAAGTTTCATAATCAGGACTCGTCACCGTAACAGCAACAAGCGACTGATAAATAGTGTCCAGTAACGCTCCCACAGCCTCCCGTCGGTGGCCATCCTTATATTGCTGGACAAGTTCCGGTGGCACCTCAATCGGATTCCCGAATTCTATCACAGCCCGTGAGCGGAATTTATGGGCGTGGAAGTAGTTCATGCCGCAGGGTACAATTTTAACTCCGCAATCTGGGTTCTCTGCCAACGCGCCTAGTGCCATAAGGGCAACTCCAGCTATAGTTATCGAGGTTAGCATAAGGTCTCTCAGCACTGACTATGGAACTGTTTCTTACCTTTCAGGGGGAGTAAATCCGGTCGATCGTGGCTGCCACCCTCGGGGAAGATACCGATACATCCTCCATGATTAAGTGTGTGGAAAACAGCATTGTAAACCTTTGTTTGATCCACATGCGGAGCGATCTTGAACTTCGACCCCTTAAAACCAGAAAGATCCTGATCTTTAACATTGCCAGTGAATTGGCCATCGTTCGTGATATCCCGGCGGCCGGTGAGTTGATACAACGAGTCCTTTGTCTTAAACGGTCTTCTCAAAATAAGCTCTTCGGGCCCCTTGATCTCCAGTATCTCCGAGTTATGCGACTGGCCATTGATCGTCGGAAGCGAAATACTACCGCCGACCTGGAACTGCGGATCGGTGAATTTCGTCCCAATGCCTCTCAAGAGCGTTGGCTGGTTGATCGGGTCCGGAAGATATATCGTCCCCGCGCCTTGCTTCATTATATCCATCGCGCGCGCCACTGGCAATGCGCCGCCTGCTTTGGCCACCGTACCGATAAACTTCCTCTTGAACGATTTCTCAGCGATAAGGAACGCGACACGACGGCGACATTCCATGCGCATGACACGCATCAGAACTAGGGAATCCACGAACTAAAAAGTAAAAAGGGATTCGCGCATGTGTTAGCAGACAACTTCAACCCCTCTCGTACACTCCAATGCTTGGGTCCGCTTACCTGGTTGGCATGCGGAGCTGCCACGAGGATAATCGGTCCCCTCTTCGGGACCTTCCATGATCCTCTAGGATGTACTTCTCTGAAAAAGAGATCGACTAGTACGGAGAGAATCCATAGCATGAGGTCGTACACCCATGGGATCATGAGCTGGAGAGACTCCTTCTCAGCCATCTTTCTTTCTTTCTTTTTTTGCCTTCCTGATTATCCCGCCAACTTCGTATTATATAATCCAAATAAAATGGGTAGACGAGAGCTGTTTATAATGGCGGGACTAGCTTCCTTCCCTAGAGCTCGAAACGGGGTGGAGGGGATGTAGGGAGAGCTATCGAGTGTGGGCGAAATCGAGTCTTTATATAGGGCAAGTTGATATTCCGGGAAGCTCGGACAAAAAGGTTGGTGTTCAAAGGAAAAGCGGAATAAACGAATAAGAGGTAGTTGAAAACGGCAACCGGGGTTTCCTATTGCTATAGAGTTAATTGTGAATTTAGAAATTTGTTAATTGGATTGCAGCATTGCTCGCCGTGAACAGTCGGAGCAGAGGGAAAAAGAAGCGCATATCCTAGCTACTCGAGCAGAGACAAGTGTTTTGGAGGGTTGGAAGAATGATAATAATAGCGTAAATCATGAGCTAACATTATTTGAGGCAAATACCACGCCCAATATGAAGAAGGCAAAAACAAGAATTAATAAGAGAGGAGAGAAGCTGGAAGTGGGTTGGAGGAAGCGGGAAGGATAATAAGAAAGTGGTGATGCAAACTTTGAAACGAGAGTTTGGTGGTTGACGGGATGGCGCGGGGGAGGCACTGGCTCTCGGCGTGCATGTTTGCTTTTCTTTGGTGCTTGCGGAGCTTTTGTCCCCGCCCCTAAAGATATGCTTGCAATGATTCTAGACCCTTCTTTCAACAATGAAGAGCTTTATTACTTTTGTGCAAAGCGCACATTTTCTTTTTCTTTTCCCTTGTATCTGCAGCAGTTACGTGTAGTTACCTCAGCTACTCCACACGATACTTGGGAATTTGACTTTCGGTTGTGGTATCATACCTCCAGGTTGTACCAAGATGTATGCACCTTGTACTCCTCCGAGTATGTCTGCAGCTTGATTAAAACTAAAGCATGGCTATGGGGGGAAGATCACTTATGCACATAACTTGCTGGACATTCTAACCTGGCAAGCATATTTGAACAAGAAAAAAGGGTTGGACACATTCCTGGCTAGAGGAATGCAACCAAAAAGCTACCACAACACAGCAATTTTGACTTCTACGAATGCATTGGATAGATCAAAAAATCTATTATTTAGGAATATTAGAAGCTTTTCAGTGTGTCTGGGCAAGAGCATCTAGTTCTTCAAGAATATATTCATTAGCTGTCATCATTAGGAATGCCAACATGGCTATTAGCTTCATAAAAAAATCATAATCGACCCAAGAAAAGGTATAGAGAAACGTTGCGACATTCAGTGAGTATATGCCGTATGCCAAAAGGAAGAGAACTCCATATCCACGCCCTACGAAAATAAGGCACTCGCCTCAGCTGCTTTTTCAGCCGCCTTCAACCTATCCAAAAGCTGAGAATTCCTGCTTGCCCACTCATCTGCCCACTCCTCGTCCCTCTCTGCCACAGCACGCTCAACATGCTTCTGGCTGTCCAGCTCCATCCTTCTCATTCTCTCCATAAGATGGCGGTCACGATCCTTCCATCTTGATTCCCACAAGTCTTCAACCTCATTTTGCGCTTTCTCAATGTGCATTGCCATTTGCTCCTGCAGGTTATCAAGTCGGACACGAAGGTCTTCGATGGTGAAGTCTCTCGACTTGAGTTCCTGGCGGTAGACTTGATCGACTTCGTTCAATCGCTCTCTCATTGCGGCTAGTTCTTTATCGCGCTCGTGCAGTGCTTTGCGGTGGTCTCGATCGATGCTGCGAATGAGTCTGGTGTAATGGATGCTAATGTCGTTCGCTGTATCCATCGCAGGGGGCATCTCTGTTTCGACATGCCCTTCTTCAACCTCCGCGGGTGACTGAGCGACAACTAGCGAAGGGTACTTGGGGGTAATGGTGAAGAGCTTGGGACCAGCCCGCTCCGCCGGTGATATCGTGGTAGATTCTGCTGCAGGGAATCGCCCCGTGGCAGTTTGTCCAATGAACGCAGACGATGGTGAGTAAGGTTGATCATCACGCCCAAAACTAGGGCCAGCTGAGTGTGTGATTTTGCCCGTAGAGGGGCTACCCTCAAGCTCGAATACTCCCGCCAGAGAGTTTTCGCCAAACCTCCCATCAGTGACGTCGGTAAAAAGCTTGGGGAGCCGGATACCATTTCGACGACGAAGTCGAGGGTTTATGTTTTTCCCTCCACAGCGGAGATGATCTGTGATGTTGCTCTGGGATACAGAACGTCTCTTTGGAACGACCGAAAGTCTTTCTGGGCCTGGATTGAACGATGGGCTCCGCCAAACGGTGGCTTCCTCGTTGGTCCCCGAGGTAGAGTTGCTAGTAGTTGCAG
Organism: Polytolypa hystricis UAMH7299; assembly: GCA_002573605.1. NCBI lineage: Eukaryota > Fungi > Ascomycota > Eurotiomycetes > Onygenales > Polytolypa > Polytolypa hystricis. Next base: position 73,525 of record PDNA01000144.1, on the reverse strand, counting down.
GGTTACCAGGGGAGGTTGTCAGATCAAACCTCGATTTTGGGGTCGTCAACTTCTGTTCCTGGGAAGCTGACTGCCCCATGTGATGCGAAGCGGATGGTGTCGAAGGTTCTTGAAATAGAGAATACAGGTCTGGACTTTCCAAATGATCACTAGCATCTCCTATAGGAGTGTTAAGTTCAGGTAGTTGAGAATAATTCTGGGTCAAAGGACTTGGAGATGGATATTGTGGTGGCGAATAGGGAGGTAAGCCAGTCTGGTCTGTGATGGATATCCTCGAAGCGTCGCGATTGATGTGGAATACCTTCCCACCCAACCTGATATCAATGCTTCGCACACTGCGGGAGTCTTCTTGTAGGGAAGTAAAAGTAGAGGTTGTCATTGTAGACACTATGCTCGAAGCCCTACTTGGCCGAGGGTGCAATCGGGCAGGCAGCTCAGCAGCCACAAGATTCGTTGCAGCCTGTGGGGCTATTGCTGTTGTCGACGTGTTGTCCGATGGGTCAATTACATCAATGCCAGCCTGTCCGCCGGATACGGGTTCACTTGGCGATTGGTCTTTGGGTTCTTTCTGTGCCTTGAACCAGAATGGGCGGCAAGGGCCGTCAGAGCCCGTGCCGGTCGGGTCCATGGCCTACCACAGGCACGTTCTCCCAGAAAAGCGCCAGCGAGGACAACCGTCCTACACAGTCACCAGCAGCTGGCGGTGAGGAAACCTGTTAACCTGTTGCAGTACATGCAATCAGTCTGCTCATTAAGGTATTTTCGAGGCAGGAAGGTATTGAAGCACTGTTGCAAGGTAAGACAAAAGGCACGCTAACCGTCCAGTGGCCCGGGGGAGAGCTGCTCAACAAAGCCCACAAGCAGACAGCTCCAATTAAAGATACGTGGCTGCGAGGAGATATTATGCACGGACGATCCTCACCAAACGTCTCACAAGCTGAGTGCAAGAGGGGTTGTTAAGTATTCAAAAGGCTAGATAGACAGGAGCATTCAACCAGTATCTGGTGTTCCACGGACCACCAGCAAATTATGAAGCAGCCAAAAGCCCAAAAGAAAACGACAAAAAGCCTTAGCAGAAGAGGGAGAGGGAGATCATCGGTCTTAGGGTAAGGCAGCAGGAAATCACTCAATTGGATGATGTGCGAAAGGCAGACTGGGCTGAGCCTCAAAAAGTAATATGTATGCAAGCCAGCGTCCAACTAGAATCTCAGAAACGGCTGGTTTCGGCTACATCACGTTCTCCGGTACCCAGGTTGCTACATTTTTTTTTTCACAACTCGGGTCTAATAGGCATTTTGGCAGGGCACTCCGCATTTCTTGTCGTCTACAGTCGTATCGTCATGCAGCAGTTTAGTTCAAGGAACAGAACAGAGCAAATGGCGCTTGCTTCTTGGTCCAGGTACGAAGAGACCCCCGCCAATAATCAATGATCCTGGAGGCAGGCATCATAATTCTCCAGCAGTCCAGCCGTTTAACAGCAACAGTCATCGCAATCCTCTAGATGGAGGGACCCGCAACTACACCATATCCCAACACCCCGCACGAAAGCTTTTGAGAAGAGAATTTCTTCTGCAGAATCTAGCCTTATGACAGGACAAATTACGGAATACATCCACCCACGTCTTTCCAGGCACGCCAAGACCAGGCAGAATGATATTCTCTGCATGTTTCTCTTTTAGACCCTTCTTTTGATGAATAACTGCTGCTCATCTTGATGCCTTGCTTTTTGGATGATTGGTTTTGTGTGAGCCACCTCTGTGCAGGAAAAGCCATAAATCGCCATGGATGCAGTCACGGGTCACAGTCAGATCAGCTGTGAATGCTGTTATGATGCAATGAGTTGTTCCTTACTCCAGGATATCAGCACTCAGTACTATTCAATTGATATTCTATTATTTCTCACTGAATAGTTCATATACAGCAGCTCAATATCTCTACATTTGATTACAGTTATCTACAGAATCGGGGCTATTTGGGCTGAACGGCCACCTTTTTGCTGCAATTTCTGGCAGCATCTGTTCGCTCATCGTCTCCACAAACATGTCGAATAAATATTTGTTATGATCATTGGTGACTTCCCATCGATCAAGGGGAACCTAACCTCTGGCGTCTATACCTAGTTGTTCTTTTGCAAGACTCCATAGGTACGTCACGTCGTTCGTTATGCTCTGTTACTTGTTCCTCGTGATATTCTAGCTCTTGTGGTGTAAATGAAAACGGGCATTTGTCTGGGAGTCCAAGCGAACTCCATGCTTGTGACAGATGGATTAAGCTGTCCCGCAAAGTAAATACCCTTCATTGAAGGGTTATTTGACAGCTGGTGAAAGGTCTTTCTGAGCCTGCGATCAAGGCGCAGAGACTTTTACACGTTGCTGTTATCGGTCATCTCGTAATATCGTCCTTAGACGTGAGATCTTGAGCCTAGATAGCTTGCTCTTTTTCGCCATCACTTAGAGAAGCAAAATCTTCAGGGAGGGTGGGGGGCCACAGTTCCAGGAACGTAGTCCTTGGTGGCTCTAAAAAGGCCCGGATAGGCTGTAGGAACAAAAGTGAAATCAGTAAGGATTGCCAGTCAATGGTACCCTCAATGGTGGTAGGACCACTCCTTGAAACAAATATATTGCTGGGATGTATACTTGAAGATATCCTCTCAGTTGATACTCTGTATTTTTCCTCAACCTGATGATGAAATGTAGTGGAGAGGGCGGGCTAACTGGAAAGGCCTAATCGCTCTGTGAACCTGGGAAACCAACCGCGGGTTCAGCAGAAATAGATTTCTCATCGGGGATCCGGCACAGCTGCGTCCTCTACCCAGTGTGGTAATCTAGATGTCGAGACGATTCCGAGGCCAATTAAGCTACCCACCTGAAATCAGACTGTCAAGCACTGAGAGCTTGGGTGGGCGCCTTATGCCTGGAGAATTGGCATCTGCGAAAGAATTTATGCCTCTGAAGTGGCCTAAATATTTCGCTGATGGATATACTAGTATTGACCAATGGCCTCGTGAGGACCTCAGCAGCAGAAAAATCACGCTAAAAATGCTAGTAGCGTGCGGAACAACCTGTACTCCGTAGTACATGTACAAGCTTCAACCTCCTTCCAACCGCTCGGAAGCTGGCCTCGCTACTCCCGAACTTGTAAGCTTGCAAGCGGTGTCGGCTATTGTACTAAAATCTTTGACTGGTCTGCTTTGTCCAAGTCAGGCCCCAAGACTGGAGCCTCTATACGCTTCTGACTTCAAACAGCAATCATGTATAGCACTCTCCAGGGCTTCGTCAACAGCGAGCGTATCAAGTCGCCTGGCCACCACAGAGCCATCAGAGACATCAGCTCTCTGCTGTTGACGGCAAGAATTGGAGTGCTTGTAAGTTGTAACTCTGTGGGCATGGCAGCAGCCACCGCTAATGACAAAGTCCACCAGATTTTATTCATTATTTTATGCTCTCCACACGGCCAGTATGTACAGGGCGCTGTGCACCACCCTTACGTTGGACATGTGTAGCTTCTGCAGCCATAGTATCTCCAAATGCACCCCTTGTTGCAGGAGATATACCTGTTCTATCGTAACTTGAACCTGTGATAGCTATATATGTCCGGCTAGGTGGCTGGCTGAGCTTGATGTGTGAGCTCCCAAGAAAGATCCATTGTGGGAGGGATCACCCATCCTATCAAGATTCCTATGTATACTTTGTCTATGGTAAATAATTAATTGACTCTGCTGCTCTCCCCCTTCCTCCCTTCACCAAAAGTGTCTAGCTATGAGGAAAGATCAATTAATGCTAGTGTCACACCATTTAGGAGTGACCTGCATAGTCAAGTTCTAGATTGAAAAAGGATTTCTCTGTTACATATCTGACTTGTGAGATGGGGAGGCTGATAAATGGGAATGAGAGGGAGACAAAGAGAATAGGGAAATACTTATTTAAAGCCCGCCTGCTTCCTTGCTACAAGTCGACCAAATTATTTCTTTTCCTCTGGTGATTGACAATTTTGATGAGCTGAACAGCTTGAACAAAAAATATACCTAAATATATACTGTTCTCTTCTTTTATATTATCTCATCTAATTTATCCCAACATGCGGTCCTTATTTATCGTTGTGTTGTGCATATTTGCACTTGCAATGGCAGCTCCAGCTGAAATAGCTACAGATGTAGCCAAGCGCCAGGTAATTACATGGCTTCAATCTGGCTGGTATTTAGTTGGGCTCTCTCCTTCGGGATCAAGCCAGCATAAAAAGAAGAAAGAACGCATTACTAAAACACGTTCTATATTACCAGACGACGAGACTCGTCAGCCTTTGGCGTGCCTACAGTGCAACGGGGACCGACCACTTCTACACCACCAATCGTAACGAATACGACAACGCAGCTGCCCGACTTGGATACTCCGCTGAGGGCGCCGTATGCCGTATTCTTTCCTCTCGGATTGACCAAACCGTCCCCCTCTACAGACTATACAATGGCGCTATTATCGACCACTTCTATACCACATCGGCTCCGGAGCGGAACAATGCAATCAATAATCTGGGATACGTTAGCGAAGGTGTCACAGGCTATATTTACTCGCAAGCCTGGCATGGTGCTGTACCACTATACCGCACCTACAATCCAACAGTGCATGACCACTTCTACACTCTTAGCAAGGCTGAGAGGGATAATGCTGTCAATGCATTGGGGTATAGTGATGAGGGCATTGCTGGATATGTGTTTCGGCTAGGGTGATAGAAAGGTTAATACCTTGCCGGTTAGGCTTACTTTTCCGTTAGGATCAGTGCTTTTCTATTCGGATAGAAGCTTGCGAGATTGCCCGAAAGAAGGGTTGTTTCCCTCTGTGTGCTTTTTAAAAATTGCTACCTACTTTTTGTTCCTTTGGGTAACATGTCCCTAGCAGAGTGGTTGGTGTGATAGCTTTACCCCCGAGGAACCCTTGAGAAGACTATCAATATATGAGCTTCTGCTATATACGTATCTAACAAATGATATCACGTCTTGCTACAGCTTTTCTCTGCCAAGGGCTCACGCAACCTCGTTATTCTCTGAATTTTTCAAGCTCAGGCCCGCTCGTCTGCCTGCCACTGCCATTGCGCGTCTCACAATGTTTAGAAACCTGATATGCTCCCTTCATGAACGCCCAAGAGTCTTAGAAGAAATCTTCTACTTCTTGCTGAACAACTACCCCACTGATTATTACGTCGTTGGATTACTAGGGTGGAGCGAGTCCCTTGTGTAATTAGTTGAAGAGGTTGCCAAAGATTGGTGGGAACCCTGATTGTCAATATATTGAATATTTCACATGCAGCACCTCGAAAGGCTCACGTTTAGATGCATCGATCTGCAGTTCTGCTATTAAATCAACATCAAAAATACCGAAATACCCCCCAATGGAAACCCCCATCTGCCTCCCTCTTCACAACTTTTGGATCGGATTCTCCTCTCCATATTTCTTTGCAGCTTCGGTAACTACGTCCTCCCCAAGCTCTCTGAAGATATCAAACCCCCACTGCGTGGGAACATTATATCTGTTATGTCGCTCAAGTGCATTGAGCGTCTGCATGGCTGATGCTGGCAGTTCGACATCTACAAACAAAGCTCAAAGAGTCAACATCACCTAGCCTTTTTCAAATTGACATTGGCCTAGTAGGGTCTGGATGTATTATCCATACCTTTGAAGTTATCAATGATTCTCTGGGGCGTTACGCTTTTAGGAAGAACGACGGTATCCCTTTGGACAGCCCAGGCGATGAGCACTGCGACTGGTGAAAGGCCTAAGCTCTTCGCAAGGTCCACAACAACCGGATCATCCATGACGCTTGGTAACAAGTTATCTGTTAGTTGAGCTACCCTAACCTGACGTCCAAGGGAGGTAGACTTTCTCCCGTATCCCCAGCACTTACCGTGGCTTGCCGTATTCATTGTTACCTAGCGGGCTATAAGCCTGGACCAGGATGTTGTTTTCCTTCAAGTACTTGGTGAGTTCTGGCTGCTGAAGCGTTGGGTGTGCTTCGATTTGGTTGACAACAGGCGGGATCTTCGCACTGTCCAGAACCCGAACCCCCCGGTTTTATTAGCCAGTGCACCTTAACTCAACAAACCTAAAGGTGGGGGGACGGGTGTTGCGAATCTCCGTCAAAAACATACAAGGATAAAACCTCCTGAACGCGTTCCGTTGTGAAATTGCTAACACCAATGCTCCTAACTTTCCCCTTCTCAACCAACCTCTCCATCGCCTGCCACGTATCCTTGATATTCGTCCCACGATCAAGCTGGAAGATCCCCGTCTCAGGGTCTCGCGGGTAATAGCTGTCACACGCCTTGAACGACACTGGCCAATGGATGAGGTAAAGGTCAAGGTACGAAGTCTGCAGGTCCTTCAGGGTCCTGTTCAATGCAGGCTCGACGTCTTCGGGTCTATGCGAGTTATTCCATAACTTGGAGGTAAGGAAGATATCTTCCCGCAGCACGCCAGAGGCCTTGATACCTCTTCCTACTTCCTCTTCGTTTTCGTAGATGGCGGCTCCGTCGATGTGGCGGTATCCGGCCTTCAGGGCCACTTCGACGGCTTTTTCGACTTCATGGGGTAGTGATTTCTATATATATGGGTTGTTTCCCACCGGAAACAATGTGTTTTAGTTTTCATTCGTTTGCTTTTGTAGAAATATTTTTTTTCCCCTTTCTCTTTTTCAAAGTCAGTTTGTTGTATATGTAGATAAGACAAACATACCCATGTCCCCAGACCTATGGCAGGAATCTTGTAACCAGAGTTCAAAGTGAAGGACTTGCTCGCCATTATGAAACGCTTAAGCTGCTGAGTAGAAATTCTTGCGGCTCCTTTATTTTCTTTTCTTTAGCCTCGTGAGAGAGCAACGCTGGAAGATATAGATGTATATCGTCTTGAGTCTCGGAAAATATATCGATCATTGACGGATTTCAAATCCCCCTCTTCAAGGCGGGGAAAAAGGTGGGAGATATACTCATCCCATCCGATGGGAACCACTCACCCCTGTCTTTACCCATAGCGGGTAGTTGACGTTGCAAATCGTACCCTCAGAGCTATGGTTTCTTTTCGCCATGTTGCTCGCTGGAATATTATCCCGAAATGTGCACAAGTCACTGACAAGGATGTTCGAGGAGGAATCTATCTTATGTCTTACGTCAAAAATGCAGAGGAAAAGAAATCATCATTTCTATTGCCCCAATTTCGCTGGCACATCTCCTTAATCCATTACAGACGATCTGGGTGGGAGGAACAGCTCTGGAAAGCTCATTCTGCAAGGTGTTTTGGTTTAGGATCTTCTCTAGATGTTGCGCTCAGTTACGTCTACTCCCAGGGACCCAGTGGATGAAGGGTGATCAGCATAAGTTTTTCCACAAGTAAGATTCCCAGAAACTCTCTCCTAGCTTGTATCAAGATGTTCGCAGCGACTGTTACCATCATCATCATCATCATCATCATACCTTGCACACATAGGCTTTTTATTTAAGGATCACGCCTATCTCTTGCTCAAGCCTCCTTGCGTATAAACAAGCCAAGAAGGTTGAACATTATTTCTAGTCAAATAGCTACACCCTTCAGCACCGAGTCCAAGGGGTATTACATGCATTGCTTCGTGCTTGAAGCAAGGATAGCAGACGCATGCCAGAGCATTCGCTAACATTGACCCAGAGAATTTGGATACCTTCAATTCGTTAGTAATGACTCCTTTTTCATGTTGAATAGTTCATGTCTACTCTGTATATATTGCTAGACATTCGACGCAAAAGAAAAAAAGAAATAAAGCATAGCAATAAACAGTGTGATTGACCACGAATATGGTCACCAGTCAGTCATGCTGCAAAGAAATCAGCTTTCTGATTTCGACTGTTTTGGTCGAAGGTTCTGGTGACTTGGATGGTGGTCGCGTTCCTTGTCAAATGGACGGTCAGTGCTCTTCGCACGCGTTGAAGAATTCGTCCTGAGGGTCGATGCGCGTTGCAATGCCAATGTTGTTACTATCCCAATTCTTGACTAGTAAGGGAAATACTGTGGAGCTTTCCATTTTCTACCCTTGTTTTGAATTTCGATTTTTTCTGCCTCGCCGCGCTGAGCGACGTTTCGAGTGGGGCCCTGCTGGGTTCCCTGGACTTTCTTCTGGAGCTCTGATATGCTGGAAAGCCCTGGCTCGGCATCAACCGCGATGCACACGCCAAATGGGGTCGATGGGTATGTGCGCTGCCTATGAAAAAGTCTATCACTGCGACTAACAAATAGCGGATGGGCGAGATATCCTGCACAAGGACCAGCAACCGAACAGTCCACCGCCCACGGACTGAGAGCTTGCAAAACATTCGAAGTTTGTGAGTGAGAGAGGTTCGGCTTCGAAACGGAATTGCTATGCTTGAAGTCTAGTAGAAAGTTGAAGAGGAAAATCATAGATTTGGTTGCTGTGGTGTTTGTTTTTCACAGCAGTGGGTAAATTGCAAGGAAAATAATATTATCTCAAGCCAGGAACCATGTATGTAATAATCCCTGATATTAATTTCATTTTTTTTGTTCTCGAGCGAGATTCGATTTGGATTCCTCACTCCATGATGGTTGCGGTAGGACACAATGGCAGCCTCCTCGAGAACGGCGTGACGATAGACAGGTTGTTGTCGAATACTCCGTATATAGAAAGCGTATATTTAGTTTGTTGTCACCTGCCACTGCTGCCCCGCGTTGATTGACTTCTTGAGAGCCCAAGTTCGAATCAGGATGAATTTGAAGATGCGGAGTGGTTGACTCGGGAGAGAACTAAGGTTTAAGTACCCCTCACTAGTCTTTGTGCGCTCGTGCATTGCTGCTCTTTATCGAGGGTAGTTTTATATGCACGCTGCAGGGTGCTGGAGCCCACGGTACCTTCTAAATTGATTCTGGACCTGACTGGACTCTCTCTGAAGGATTATCGCAAAAGATAGTCGGGTGCAACATGTTGCATGCATCGTTCCGTTGGCTTTGTTTGTGACGAGGTTGTGCCTTCACTGCCCCTCGCCCAAAATCAATGAGCGCACGAACAAGTACCTGCCGGGTGTCCCCTTCTCAACAATAATGGCGATGACTGGTAGCTTTTGAATGAGATATCGAGTACTTATATGTATCATAAGTTAGAGTTCATGTCCAAGTGCCGGACCACCCCAGCAAGCAAGCGTTGCAACTTCGCAAGTTCCAATAGTCGCAGTTTCCCCCGCCCTACTCTGGCAGGCTCCCCTGCGGTCGCCAATAATCAGTAAGTATCGGTACTGCCGGCGGTATGTATGATGATGATCCCCTTTTCTTACTTTTGCTAGCTGGCCACTTCAAAGTTCAAGGTGAAGAACCATATCCCGCCCGCTATTGATTCCAGAAAACGTCATCTCCTTCCATCATTTTCAACCTAAACGTTTCATCCACATTTACTGATTCCGTTCTCTCACAAGGGCAAGCTTTGTCTATCCGCAATATTTTCCACCAACTCATCACAATCAGGGACAGACTAAACTTTTAAGCAGTTTGAAAGGTACATAGTCGCTCCCCAGAGGTATTAGCCTTTCTCCATCTCGTCGATTACCAGCTTCATTCCCTGCTTGTGGCCCACATTAGTAAACCAGCAAGCTCATCTTTTCAGGCACCTCCCCATCCCCTACCTGCGGCTCAGGGTCCCTAGCCTGCCTTTTTGCAAGGAAGATCGCCTATCAGTGAACTATTAAACGCATCCCGCCAGCCACAGACCTTTCGAGATCTGCTCAGACCTCTCGCGCGGAATATCGAGAGACCCTAGACCGCTCAGTCTGGCGTGTGAAGATGTCCATTAAGTACGTATTCTTTAACTTTTTCGTTTAGCTTTTTGCTGCTGGCGCTTTGACGTCGCCTCTTGTTCATATATACATATTGCTTGCAGACAGTGACCTGCTGCCTACCCCCCTCTGTCTTTTTTTTTTTTTTGGCGCTCTCCCCCAATATCACTGCTGGTCCAGTTCCTTCTGTACATTTTGCCGTTGGTGATTTTGAAAACCGTGTTCGCATGCAGTCCTGTTGTTGTTGTCGTCGTTCCTGCTGTCATCATGTCTTCTCCCAAACCTCAGAAAAAGGGCTTGCTAAACAGATTACGACCACACAGCTGGGTAATGCTTGACGAGGCCACTGGCTTCGTGCGTCTCCCACAAGAGAAGATTCTGTATACTTCGCCGCCACGAACAACTCTCTCACTCCAGAGCCTCAATACACGGGCTGGAGATGACACATTATCCATCCAAAGCAGCTCTGGATGTGTCCATCTCACCAATCAGCGAGTAAGGATCTGCTCTCGTCCCGATACCTGCTTATTTTCCTCTTCGGAGCTCAGGATTGTTTTCTGACCTATGGGAAACCCAATTGTTCAATTAAATTTTATCAGATCGTCTACCTCCCTATTCAACCCACTCCGGAGTTCCAGTCATTCTCCGCCCCTATCCTCAACCTCCACGACACTCACGTTGCTGCACCTTTTTTCGGTCCAAATATATGGACGGCATTGTTGCAACCCGTAGCGGGTGGCGGGATCCCTCCTTCGCACTCCGCGGTGCAGCTTAAAATGACCTTCAAAGACGGCGGAGCTTTCGACTTTCATTCATGTTTTGAACGTATCAAGGAGCGGCTCCAACAGGCCGTCGAGACCGCGCGGGAAAGCGGTTTGATGAGCGGAGATGGCTCCCAGACTGGCACGGGCCGTGGCGCAGGGGCATTTGGTTCAGTTAACTTTTCACAAGTTCACCTTGAAGAACTACCTGCTTATGAAGGTCCGGGCCACCAAGCAATTCCGACTACAAGCCCCACATTCCCAACAGCGGCAGAAGAAAAACAGGCGTCCAGTAATGGCGAAGAAAATTCCTCTACTGATAACGCGCCGCCGACTGAACCACCACCGGGATATGAAGAGGTCCAGCAGCAAAGCGTGGCGAACGAACTTGAAGATCTCTTACGCCAAGGTCGATAACATGACGATGACTATCCATGCCCTCCTATAGGCAGCGTGGGAGCTGTCATTTTGCACTCGGAAAAGAAAGATTACTCGTCGGTGCGATGTGCATTTTATGAAGCTTTGCGGAGTGATTTTAACACTTTATACCAAACTGTTAGTATCTTATATATATTTAATTTCTAATAACCGTAAACGATCTATGGGGTGTTTGTTGGAATCAACTGCTCTAATGGATCAAAGTAATGCCTGAGAGAAAGTGTTCCAAGTGTGAAACTTTTGCGTGTTTTTTATTTATCAATATTGTTGATATATTGAGACTCATAGCCTGTTTGAAGCTTCTCCTAGAGGCTAACATTTTCTGACTTGAGATATGTAACCCACTTTTCCCTGGGTTCTCCCCGCTCAGGGCTAGCAGTATGGGGTTGCGGGCTCAAAGCTTGTTTTGCTGCTGCCGCTGCCATCCGCATTCATACTCTTGCTCCAACCTGTCATCTTCTCTCTCCCCAAAAAAGCTGCCAAAACCACACCTCAACCTCATTCTGTAACGAATAATAAAAATTCCTCAGTACATACAACGCAAAGCGCCCCTCCCCCCCCACGATATCCTCCATGATTGTATACATATCGCCCCAGATTCCTGCACTCTTCACATGCATTTGCTTTCAGCAAGCGAGATTCTGATATCCTGTGCAATTTTAACCTTTAAAGAATAGGAGATATCTGTGCATCTGGCCTCCGAGATAATTGCGTAAAGAGGGAGGGAGGCGGGTCTGGAATAGGTTTTAGCACACATTGAGAAAATCTAGGGATGTGTACGAGGTTCGATGCTGTGGCTGTACTCCGTAGAGAGGGGAGATATAGGTGCAATGGGATGAAGACCACATTCTTTTTCAAAATTTGAATCAGAAAAACAAAAAGCAGCTGAGAATCTGGTTCCCTGCAAACTACCTTATGGGTCCTACCTGGTTTCCAACTACAGTACACAGGACTGTAGCCAGCATAGTAACCTCTGTTACCTTAAAGCAACTTCTCTTTTGGGTATTTCAACAGTTGTTCTACTCGACAGAGAGGTTGGTTTAGGGTAAGAGAGGTTGCTGTAGTTGGAAACCAGGTAGGACCCATAAGGTATCAATCACAATTGTACTTCAGTAGTGGCTTTGGAAGCCTTTTCTTTTCTTTTCTTTTTTTGTTTTTTTTTAGGCAAAGGACAAAGGCACTGAGCAATAATGTTATTGTTCATATGCACCAGGTGCCATGTTCAGGTCATTGGACAACAAAAGCTGCTGCATACACACCAAACAGCTTGACTTTGATATTCGGCCCCCAAAAGGGGTTCTCCGTAGGGCTTCTCCTCCCCTAGTCGACGCTCCATTTTTTGGTACGAGCAATTTGTCTCATGGTTGCAGGTGGCGTTTCATCTTCTTGGTATGCGTATGACCGAGGTGGCCAGCTGGGGTTTTGGAGAGAAGTTTAAACTAAGCCCAGATAGGTTTAGGTCATCCCGCATACTTGAAACGTTCTTCAACGTCATCTATCTGTCACATCTTCTTCTTGCAATTGACATTCCCCTCCACTGCGTGAATTCAACTATTATAAGGGACTCTGGCACTGTCCCCTTATTTGTTAACATTGGCATGGCTTATCATTGATTGCATCATGTCCGATTTCATCCACATTCCCTGCTCTCGGGTTGTGAGTTTGTTTGGCATCTTTCTTGCAGAATCAGCACTCTCAACCTCGCAGGTATTGAGCGGCGTGTTCTATATGTATAGCGCCTTAAGGGGCTGGAGCACAGTCCTTATCGTTTTTGGCTAATCTTCTCATCTCAGTCTCATGGATCATGGTGTATAGTTACCTCACCTCTGTTGGAAAGGTTGTCCGTGATGGTTGGTCCAAGGAGAGGTGGAAAAAGAAAAACCCTCTCAGACAGAACTGCCAATCTGTGCCGAAAAGAAATTCATAGTTGGTAATCTGCCGAAAGGGTTGCAAGATATAATAATAATAATAACCGGCCCGGGAGATCTACCCAAGCTTCCTGCGGCGTAAATCCGGGGAGTTTTACCCCACGGGGGCGGGGTGCGGACCGCGCTCCGTTCCGTTTTCAAGAGGAATTTTAATCCTGTCCTCCGATCAAAGAATATGGGATGGGGGAAAAGTACCGAAGGTTCTCCACATCATGGAGGGTGTTGTTTCGTGCAGAAAACGTTTACTGACGGGTGTGGCTGAATATCGATTTCGTCATGTCGTGCACGTAGAAAAAGCCTTCACATGTGCGCGGCGGACTGGCGGTGCAGATGAAACTCCACTTTGACGTTCTTGGTCTGTAGGCGAACTAGATCTCCTCGGGAGCATTGTCGATCAAAGGCCGATGATCCTCATTCCGTGCTAGTTGTTTCAACTTGTTCGCCCTGCGCAAGTCTAGCCCACGCTCCGAGAACTATGGCCGAGTGGGCAGGTAAACCAACACATGGGAAATGGCTGTGATGTTATGACGATGCTTGTTGCTTCGGCATCCGGCTACAACGGGAATACAACCAGACAAACCCCTTACAGAAACATTGCGGCAAAGCTCAGTTTTGCATGTCATGGTTCAGCAATTTCTTCAATTTATATATCCGGCGGCAGCTTCTCCGTTCTACTAAGAAACGCCGCCCTGAGGTCCGCTCCGCACGGGCTTTTACCGCTCGTCATTAATCTATCCATGGATACCGCCTGATCCTCCAATTTTAACCGGGCTTGTCGAAAGTCGGTAGAATGCCAGCTTCGGACATCATGCCTGCGATGACCTAGCAGTGGCCCTTATTATCATCGACATGAGCGAATAAACTTCGTTTCCCCCACACACAAAACATCAGGATCTCCGGAGTAAAGTGCGAGAAATGTTTCTGCAAGGGTGGGTAGTCCCCATTCAGGGCCTCAAGTTATTAACGGGACTCGGGAAAGGTGGGTTTGCTCGAAACTATAAAGCAGAGCAATTTTCCCTCTGACATTTTATGGGATCGACACCCAGACAATCTTTGTTGTTCAAGCACTAGTCCTCAAACAAAACAAATCCTTTGACAATGAAGCTCACCAACGTTCTCATCCTCGCCATTGCCGCTGTGGTTTCGGCCGCTCCGGGTGATCGTGGCTCATACACAGTCTCCGGTCTGGGCCAGCGCAAGCAAGCCATTCTCAACGCCGGCGGGAACACTTTGGACCTCGCCATCGCCATGCTTGAGACAGAACGCATGACTACTGATTACGCATATGGTAAGTTCCTGCTAGATTCGAGAGGAGCCCAGTCATTCTTTCTCCCACGCACACTCTCCCCTGAAGTGCAACCCCCTTTCATCTCGGGATGGTGCTGATGCGCAGGGTTGGCTCTAGGTGATAACAAGCAGGACGACGCCGCCAACTTCGGCCTTTTCAAGCAGAACTGGGGCATGCTCCGCGTGTGTGCTTCTCGCGCAGGCTTTGTGGGCCAGAGCCAAAGCGAGTGGAACAATGGCGCCAAGTTGAAGTAAGTTCAATTACACCCCCCTCTCCCCATCGCCCAGGCCCGAAATAAGTTGGAGTCTGGATGTGTAATTTTCCGCCTATTCCCCCCCACCTAACCTAACGCAACTGGAGTTGATCTGACCTGATTCCTTTTTTTTTTTAGCTCTGACATTTACGCCGACGTTGCTGCTCGATGGGACTGCCAGGGTTACTATGGCTACGATACGTGGTTTGCCGGGCACCGCAATGGAGCCACAGGTCTGTCGAACCCGAACACGGAGGATATCAGGTTCTACAAGGAGTCTATTCAGTGGATTCAGAGCCAGATTGATTCCAACTCGCAGTACAGCACGGATGATACTCGCTTCTGGGTTGATGTTACCCCGATATAAAAGGAGCGCATGATATAAGAACGGGCCGAGTTATTCCCCGCTGGCTTTAGGCTTAAGGCATTGTCGTCTTGGTGACGCTCATGTACATACATAGTCTCAGAAAAAGCAGATTAGGGGTGGAATCTACGCTGTTATGAAGCTGTGGAAGGGTATGCGATATCGCACATGATTATTCTTATTCTTTCCAAGGTAGCATCTATGCTATGAGAAGTGTTTGCTATTTTCTTAAAGGTTATTTTGTCTCTGGATAAATATCCTGTGTAGCGAACTCATTGTTCCTGTGGGTTGAAATATTGTGTATAAGAATGAACGTCATTTGTAGACCTGCGCAGCTTGTTAATTACGCTTGCATCACCATCTATATCCCTTGGCCCACCATCCAGCTCAGAGTTGAATGCAGTCTCGGCTCGATACGTATTGACGTTTCGGTTAGTGTTCTATCCCGATAACCCTTCATATTCATCGTTGCTAAGAGCTGCATTTATTAGATAGCTCAGGAGTTTCAAACCATTGCGCGAAGCCTCGGCGCGCTGAAGTAACGGCTGTCATAGTCCATACACTCGCAGGTGAGTTTTGCAATCTTGGATTGGAGAGCGATATTTTGTATTCAGACACAAATCCTCTTTATAAGCACGTTTCAATCATGCGTGATGTAGTTACAGCTATGCACGAAGGATGTTTGTATCCGCCGAGCAGCCGGAGGAAGAAGAGCCAAAACTAGCCAATCACGTGTCCCGCAATTCCGCAAGCAAAGCAACAACGCCCGACTTTTTCCTTAGTAACCAACTTCACCCTCACAATCCACTTCACCTTCCAACCCTTCCCTTTGCCCTCGAAAACAACAGACAGGAACACGCGGATTCCCTCGCCAACGGTCCCTCGAACCCGCCCATCGCTCACAATCCCAATTGGGTCCCTTTAAATCTCCGGTTGCGCTCCGCTTTCCCGCCCATCACAACACGCTCACAATGGGTCTCGTCGACATGTTCTCCGACATCATGAGCTCGCTGAGCTTGCCCGAAGCTCAGGCCGAAGCCCCTCCAGCCGAAGAGGTTGAGGTTGAGGCGCCTGTTGCGGAGGAAGAACCCGAGGCCGAAGCTGAGGAAGAAGAAGAAGAGGAGGAGGAGGAGGAGGAAGAGGAGGAGGAGGAGGAGCCCGAGGACGTTCAGCCCCAGCTTGTGGAGGGTGAGTGGTTTTTTTCTTTTTTTTCGATTACTTGTTTGCGTGTCCCGCACCGCTCTGGTTGTTTCGAATTTTCTATGCGGAGCGTGCGAGGTTAGCTTTGCTGGCTGGCCCTCCGTTTTTGGTGGTGGATATTGGTATTCGTGATACCGTGATGGGATTAGATGGCAAAGGTTACGATGCTTTCTCTCATCTCGACTATTCCCCTCAATCAATATGCCTTTGGCCAATTGGGTTCCGGAGCCATTGAATTTTAGGATCACAGACTTTTTCCTACATCTTTGACTTTTGTTTTACTGGTGTTTACTATTTTCCAATTGAGAGGAATCCAATTGTGCTGACTGGGATTTTGCCCCCGTTCTTCGGTTTGATCTAGAATGCGCCAACTCCAGCAAATGCGCCCCCATGAAGCACCACTTCGAGGAATGTGTTGCGCGCGTCACCATGCAGCAGGAGGATCCCGATTTCAAGGGTCCCCATGAAGACTGCGTTGAGGAGTGTAAGTTCTAATCTACTTCCTTCCCCACCTTCCTACCGGCAAGCGGATACGTTGCATATATGGACTGCAGGCATATAACATCCCCGCAATGCCGTTTGTGAGGGTAATTGATGCTAATGAGACTGCTCTGTTTGATGCGATATATAGTCTTCCACCTCCAGCACTGCGCAACGCAGTGCGCTGCTCCCAAGCTCTTCGAGCTCCTCAAGTAGAGTCTGCCAAACATCACTCTACTCCTCTGATGTCGTCACCAATATCCCCGCACAGTCCTGATACTCGCCCTCCATCTCGCGACGAGTTATATCGATGACAGCATCCTTTTCTTTTTAGTTCGGCTGTGTTCTGCAGGGCTGAAAGAGCATTAGATGACGGCAAAAGGGGGGATCCCTTCTTGTTCACAAGCCAATGGGGAATAATAGAAAAATGGAAACTGTGAAACAGAATTGAGGTAGGGAAGGGGAGAAAAATGAAGGATACCAGAGACTAGGATAAAGGTCAGCGCCTACAATGCATCTGGCTCTCTCCCCCTCCCCCTTTTGCTATTCTATATTTTCTCCCCCAACTACCCATTCTGTCCATTTTTTTTCTTCTTGGTTTATTCCTTAAAAAAACGCCTGAAATGTGAAATATTTTGTTGTGTATTTATATACAGTGTCGCTAACGACCACCCTCTTACATCCATCCCCACCCCGCCCCCTTTTGTCATGCATTTTAGGTTTTTTATTTTCTTTTTCGTTTCCTTTCTATGTACAGCAAATATACTATTAGATCTCTTTCCCCTATCAAAAACAAAATTCACCTTTGACGCGAGAATTGCTCTACTTTGATCGCCTTCCCCTGCGCCTCTCCCCCACAAATGGTAGATGAGAGAGAAAATCAAGGTTGAAGGGGGAAAAATCAGTTGAAGAATCGAGTTCAAATATTTATATATATATAGATAGCCACCAGAGAGAGGAAAATTGCAAAGCGCCTGACCCTGAAAGCCTTCCATGTTAAAAAAAAAAAGGAATTAGACTTGCAAGGGCAAGAAAGAGAAACAAAAGTTCCACTGGGGGAAAAAAGAAAAAGGGGGGAATTGGGGAGATAATTACAAGTATAATATAAAAGTGGATCACACACGGGCGCCCCAGGCCCAAAATTAGATAAAAAGAAAGCAGACATATATATGGTATCAAGGAAAATAATCGCCAAAAAACATTTCAAGGAAGTCATACCGGGGTGGAGGGGGAAGAAAAGAGAGAGAGAGAGAAGGGAGAGGAGAGGGGAACTTCCCAACAATTTCCCACATCTTTTTTACCCATCGTTTTTCTACTCTACACCTCTCCCAGTCTCAGCCTCAAATCTCTTCTTCCTAACCTTTCTCCCAAACAACCCTAGACAAAGCGGCAACGGCACAACCACACTCGCAACCACAGCCTGAAACACCAACGCATTTCGCATATTCTTCGGTGGCTCTATTTCCTTACTATCATCGGCTTTGAGCGCATTCTCGATAATTATAAACACCGCACCGAGAAATTGGCCGCCGGTCCAGCATATCGTGCTACTAACCTCGGGGGACATGGGGTAAGTGATTTCGACCAGATATTCTAGGATGATGGGGAGGACTGCAAAGCTAGATGCGCCCAGGATAGCGGCGACGATATAAGGTCCCACGACACTGGGTCTAGAGAGCGGCGCGAATACAAAAGCGATATAACTTATCGCGATTATGGGGACTAGGATCTTGGTGGTGCCGAGATAGTGTTTGAGTCGGTCGATGAGGGGGGAGGTTATGGCTGCGGATACGAGACCGACGACGATTAGGATCGCGCCGCAGATACCGGCGTCGGTCTCGGTGAAGCCGTGGGGTTCGAGGATTTGGTTTAGTAAGGAGGAGATGCTGTTGAAGAGGCCGACGTAGACGCTGAAGGGGAGGAATATGAGCCAGAATTCTAGCGTGCGGAAGAGGGTGAGCGGGCTTTGGGAGAGGGGGGGCCTGTGGGTGAGGTAGGCGGAGCTCGGGGGTGTGGGTGGTGCGGAGGGGATGAAGAATGAGGGGAGACTGGCGACGGTTGACTAGTTGTTTGGAATAAGCTGAGTTAGTAAAAGAAAACGATTTGGAAAGGACGAGAGATTGAGCGCGTTGTATAATGAGCTGTTTTTGCAAACCAGGCGGGTTTAACAGAAGAAAGGGGGGGGGGCGCATTTCTCTCACAATAATCGCAATATAAAGCACCATCTGCGGAATCTCTCCTTTCTCCGTCGCCAGCATGGGCCCAATCAACTGACCCAGCGCGCCTCCAAACGGATTCGCCAACGTCGCAATCGCCGTCGCACTCGTACGCCCATGGTCCGTGAACCACAAATCACTATATCGCGTCGGCGCGCTGAGAATAAACGGCTGCGCGAACCCAATCAGGATCTGCCCGAACATGACGACGCCGAAGACGCCGTGCGGCGGGGAGGCGCGCGCACCGGCATACCGAATCCAGTTTCCGAGGAGGATGAGGACGGCGGCGGTGATTATGGAGGGCTTCGGACCGCCTTTGTTCAGGGTGTAGATGACCACGCTGCAGAGAAACGACAAAGTTAGTTTGTGCTACATTTCGTAACTGTGCGACCCCAAGAAAATAGAAACACTAGGGAGAGAGAGAGGGAAGGTAGAAAACTCACGGACTAGCAACACAGAAAGCGAACAAGAAACCAGTGCTCAACCAGTTTATCGCGGTTTTGCTGACGTCAAAGTACTCGGACGCGGTGGTTGACACGGCTGAGAACGAGAGCCACTATGCAAAATCAGCTCTCTGGCTCTCTCCTTTCTTTTCTCTCTCGATATCCGTTGTGAATTGTGAATTGCGAATGCTCGTTCATTTGTAGTCTTAAGTACGTACATCCCAACTGACGATGACATTCAACAGAACCAACTGCGCCAGCCCGAAGAATCGGCGCTTGTAGACCTTGTAGCCAACTCGTGGATTGCCCTCCTCTTGGTCATGGACATGCTGGCCCGCAAGGGCCGCGACAGGGGCATCTGTGGCTTTGGTATCTAGTCTTTCCATCTCATGGTGAGCTTCTTCGTCGTGCTGTGCTGCATCGACCTTGTCGTCCGTACTTTTCATGTGGGGCGCCCCGTTTGATTTTCCGTTATGTATGCGCGCGCGATATGCAGTTGTTGTCCATTGAAAGGCGACAAACTTTCCCCCTTCTTAACATTGAAGGAGAGGAGTTTTGGCTAGACGTGTAGCACTTATCGGGGCTGGAGGAGCTAGCGGACGAAAGCTGGTTTCTCCGCACTTTTAAGCGTGTAGATTGTTTGCGGGGGACGAGAAGAGACAGAGTAGCATTGAAATTCGACGCCAAATGCAACAAGGCGCTTATAAACTTCTAGTTGTGTAGCATAGGTTCTAAAATTATTTGCAGATTCAGAGAAAAAAGAAATTCGGAGAGATTTGATATGTGCAAAGGAATATTTTATCAAAGGGGGGTTAAGGAGCGTGAAGCCCCTTGCTCCATTCGATTCCTTGTCAAAGCCTATTAAATCATTGCTGAAGGAGCTTCAATCTCCACGTCTACATGCTATATACAAGCACCTTATGATATAGAACAGCTGTGGCGTGCAAAAGCCAAAAGCAATGCCCATTGGTGGGTGGACCAGGCTAAAAGAATCGGTTAAAAGTATCGAGCATCGGAGGAAATAATGTGGGCTAGAATGAGAGTTCCAACCCTTGGATCTTGTGTGTTAAGGATAGTATTGGGTTCGGGCGGAATCTACTACCTCTAATAATATGCTAATATATATCTCTGGTAGGTTTGTAGCGCTTTGCCATGGAATGATCAGTTCCTTTCCATCAAACGCAGGCTGTTCGCGCAGTTGTCTTCCACACAATGGTTTCTACGCCTGGCTGACCTCCCTTATCCAACGCCAAATGCCTCTCTCGAGACCCCTTTAGGTCATCACTTCAGCCTTGCCGTGTCTAGACACGCGCCCTTGTGTCTTCTGCTCGCGCATCTGATATCGGTTGGCTTTCAGACCTGCCGCTCAGTTCCTTTCATTCACTACGAGAATGTGGTCAAGTATACTCTGTACCTGAGTACTGTAAGCTGCACGGTTGTAGAAGCTAGATTTCCACTTGATAGTAGGTTGCTCTGCTTATCGTTAAATAAAACACCATCATGTTCTCGAAGCATACAGATGGGTCATATGCATCTGAGAAGCGGTGAGAGATCTTGAGGGCGGATTGGCAGAAGGAGTTTCGAGCCCACGAATTCAGAGCCGCCCTTTTTCAGATAGGAACCGGTCTCCGAAATCAGGGCGATCGGAACTGAAAATAGATCGGATAGTCTCCCGGAGTAACATTACTCGAGTCCACGACTACAGCAGGCTAGCCAGCATTGAAAGGTTCCCGTCAAGGTGTTCTGTTGTTATACAGTGTAATAGTCTGGGACTGAAAGCGCAGGATACACTACATGGCCTCCTAAGTCCTAAGAGAGAGAACATGGCGTGCATCTTGTTGACTTTTCCATAATTAGAATCAAGAGAAAGTTTCATTCAGCCTGCTGAGGCTGAGTCTTTGTATGACCATAATGAACCCATTTGACAGTCCATGAGAATCGATTCGGCGGGCGACTGGCTGGAGATCAAGAGAGATGTAGATGTCGGCTTGGTGGCTGCCACAAAGTGCTCTCCCAAGAAAGTCAAATAAAAAGGACAGCTGCATGTTGTCAGGCCGAAAGTGGAGGACATAGGCGAGTTTGTTACACCTTTTTGCCTGCATGGTGGCGATGGAATGAGGCCATTCAATGGCGTTTATCCAGAGCTCAAGGCTGGACAGTCAAGGCTGGACAGTGGAGGATTGTTTGAGTCGCAAAGACACAAAATAACAAATAAATCCCTGCAGCTGCGAGGACTGAGGAATGCTGAGCTGCGCCAAGCGACAGAAGTACCAGGTACTTGGCAAGTCACGTTCAGCACGGCCGGAAACAAGGTACAGGGTACCCACCACACCCCTTCCGCAACCAAAAAGCTGGCCTGCTGGACATGGACAGACAGGCTGTGCATGGATGTAGATTTCTTTTCCGACGGGCTGCTCCCCTCTCTTCACTCTCCTCCAGCTCTTGTCTTAGGAGCATTAATACTTAATAATTATTGTTTGGTTTACGACTACGAAATTCTAATATTTATCCCCCGTCCTACCTCCTTCCAGCACACCGGGCATCCAGAGTTTCCTCTCTGTGCATGCTGCCACAAACTCCTGAATCGCCTGTTGTACAGTAACCTATCCCCACCCACCACCACACGCATCGAGACATGTTGATTTCCCCGGAAGCGGTTTTTTGATGGGAAGGAATCGGTTTGCGATTCCACGGCCGCTTTGTCTTCTTTATTCCCACTCCGTCGCTGCCTCCTTGCCCGTCCGCAACCATGAATATCACCAGTTTACGATCGAGTCGCTCTTCGTACGGGGACCCGAGGTACGCATCCTCTATATCAATGGGCTCAGTGCCTCCGCCTTCCCGGGTGTTATTAGATGGCTTCAAGAGCGCGCTGGACTCTATACAAGATGAGACCCCGAGATATAACCCGGTGAGTGGAAACACCCCCCTCTGGGCGCAATACCGAAAAACTCCCCCAACGTGTGCAGAACACTGGGCTAACTATTATTCGTTTGGAAAAAACCAACAGCTCAATCCCACGCATCCTAGAAGCTCAGTCCTTTTAAATGCCAACGATCCCGTCGTGATGCACCTTCTTACCGAGACCGCCATTGGAGATAGTATGCAGTTCGAGGTTCTATCGTTCGAGGAAGTGGAGGATCTCAAGAAAGAGCTCTCGTTACTATTAAACCGCATCGAAGCGTCGAAACGGAAATTAACCCTCGAGATGAAACTTCAGGAAGCGGCTCTTTCGTTGAGTAGGTTATACGACCCGAAGGCGCGAACAAACGGCTATGACCACGAATCCAGTCCGGATGCGTCGCCGAAATCGAACCGCAAACGGTTGAGCATATTTGGACGGAATAGCTGGGGGGAGTCTCACCGTTCGAATAACGAGTTAGCTATAAGCACGCGGAAATGCGAAGAATTGGCTCAGGAACTGTGGAAGCTGGAGCGCAGAGCAACGGATATCCGAAGACGATTGTTGGAACATACAGCGGGCATTCTGCAGATGACGCATAAGGGCCTGAAGAAGAAATCGTCGTCGAATATCCACGCTCCGCGAGGCCCAGAGAACTTGTACCCCAATGGCTATCAAAATGGTGTGGCTGCGTCTTCGATTGACGATTTCGACGACCGGAGTCTATATCACACTGCGGACAATATCGATGAGTTTGGTGGGTTCAATAGAAGGAAACCTAACGGAGAGGTTGGGGCACCACCGTCGGCTTTGGACCTTACGGCCATACAAGACACTGAGAAGAGGCTAGAAGACTTGAACTATCGTCTCCGGGAAATGATTCTGCAGGCTGATCCTGAACGAGATATCGAGGATGTCCCACGGAATTTGAGCAATGACGCTCCCGCTAATGCTGTTGCTTCAGTGCAAGCGCATCTAGAATACTTGGAAAATGGGTTGGACTCGATGGCTTCGAATCGTGGCCAAAGTAATGTATATGATGCGGAGGAGAGGCTACAAGATGTTAATTCACGCCTCGAAGTCGCACTCCGAAACGCAGGCTCCTCTCGTTCCCCTACAGTCTCCTATCCATCCCATCTCGATAAATCACTCCCAGGCCAGCTCGACCATCTCGACTCTAGCGTCCAGGATCTGGAACGGCGGATTGAGAGTCTCATCGAGCAGAAGACCATTCTTACCACCCAGATACAGCAGCAAAGAGATCTCAATTCGAAATCCGATGCTCAGCGCGACGCACATATTGCCGATCTCACCGAAGAGATTATGCACTTGAAGAAGGATCTTGACGTCACACGGGGGGAAGAAGAGAATGCAAAGAATCAGCTTAACCTGATGATGGACCAGTTCGATTCTACTAAGCAGGATTCGGTCCTCCGAGACCAATCTCGGGCAGCAGAAGAGTCTGAGCTTGTGAATACCGAACGTGTATCGCGACAGCAGGCGGAGGAAAGTTTACAAGCGAAAGAGACTGCAATAGCGCGGTTGGAGGCAGATATACTTCAGCTACGTTCAGACAACGATTCTAAGCTCAAGGAATTCGTTGAGGCAAGGGATGATGCGATTGAGGAGGTAAATCGTCTTGAAGCTGAATACGCAAATCTCGAGAATGAGACAAATCGCCTTCGGACCGAGTATGCGAACCTCGAGAATGAGCTATCTCAACTACGCTCAGGAGATGATTCTAGGATCAAGGAATTTGTTGAAGAAAGGGATACTGCGAGCGAGGAGGCAAATCGTCTCCAAGCTGAGTACGCAAACCTCGAGAACGAACTACTTCGACTGCGTTCAGAGAACGATTCCAAGATTAAGGAAGCTTTAGACTCCAGGGATGCCGCTAGTGAAGAGGCAAATCGCCTTCAAGCCGAATATGCCAACCTCGAAAATGAGTTACTTCAACTACGTTCAGGAGATGATTCTAAGATCAAGGAAATTGTTGAAGCAAGGGATGCTGCGAGCGAGGAGGCAAATCGCCTTCAAGCTGAATATGCCAACCTTGAAAATGAGCTACTTCAACTACGTTCAGAAAATGATTCCAAGATTAAGGAAGCCTTCGACTCTAGGGACGCCGCTAACAACGAATTGGAGCGGCTGCAATCCGAATATAACGAGGCGGAAGGCAATATGATTCGACTTCAAACGGAGCTCACAATGGCAAAGGCAGAGCTTGACGGCGCTTATGGTAGTAGAGCGCAGAGAGCTGCAGAAGCTGCTGCCAATCCTGCAATCCAGAAAGAAATTGATGACCTGAACCAGCGCAACATTCAACTCAACGAGGAGATTGCCGTCCTCAGGGCAGATCAGTTGAACAACAGCAATGCAGGAAACACTCAGCTTCAAGACCGGGCCCGAATGCTGGAAAAGGAGCTTAGGGAGACGATTGATGACTATGAAGTAATGACCAAGGCGAGCATCGAGTTTGAGAAGGAGCGGGATAAGCTGGAAGGTCTTATCGATGGCCTGCGCGAGCGCTGTGAGAACCTGGAAACCCAGTTGAGTGACGAGCGGATCCAGGCGTTGGGCGCAAGCGGCGTGGGTGGTCGAGAAGGCATGCCTTCTGAAACAACGTCGACGATGGTGTTGAAGAACGAGTTTAAGAAGATGATGCGCGATACTCGGACCGAGAATCTTAAAGCGCTTAGGGTATGTAAACCCGCCAACTAAAACTAGAAATTTTGATTTTGGTCTCTTAACTGACACGTCCCGCTATTTACAGGCTGAACAAGAAGAACGGCGAAGACTTGAAGCTCTGCTTCGAAGTATCAAGAAAGAGCAAAGCGCTGGGAAATCGAATCTAAGCCAGAGTACTGTTGCATCGTAACAGTGCCACCCAATGCTACTCCGTTCCCACTTCACGTCCTGTGTTGGACCTTCACGTTGACAAATTAATATTTATTGAGCTGTGCATTGGTAATACCCATTTTTGGAGGAGATGAAGTTTTGGAGGGCGTCGTTGGATTTTTCTTTATGCCTTTCTTCTCTTTTGCAGTATATGAAATTCAGACCATGGGCTATAGAGATGCATATTGGCGCCTTGTTATATTCCCCCACCTTTTTTATTTATTTAATTGACAGTAGTTGGATTTTGGAATTCCAATGGCATTTAGCGGGTCTTTTTTGCTTTCTCTTTTTCTTTGGCTATAGCATGATGGATGAGTGGTTCTTTCCTCTTATGTCTCTCTACACCCGTTCGGCACTGCGCATATCTTACATCTCAAAGCCTTCGATACTTTTCAGAGTACAAATGTTTCTCGTGTTCATTCGCTTTCTTCCCAACGCTGAGGGTTTTCTATCGTTTATATCCCCTCTGCTTCCATATCATCGCTGAAGATGATTTCCTCTCCCCCCACACTCGCTATTGACACTAGTAAGCCATTGATCGGACCTCGAACACCGCCAGCCTCACCCACCAGACCGGCTCGGAGTAGGCTTCGCCGAGTTGTCTCGTCCTCAACTCTTAATCCGCACATTGACTCGTCAGAATCCATTCCTAGCGAACACGGCTCTCTTTATGATGCTATTCTAGCTAGCTTCGAGTCCTTGGGCGATGGCATTCAGCTAGATGCAGCGAATAACACGGGGACAAATGCAGTATCTACAGAGGCACCCGAGGAGAATGAAGAGCAACCCCCTGCCAACGGCCCTCGGTCTCACAGTAATTGGCCTCCACGTACGTTGGATACTATAAGTGAAAGACGAAGCGTCTCCACGTTAAACCGCTCCGTGCCCCCGGCTTATACGGGACATAATGCATCTAGCATCTCAACAGGCACAACTCCGTCGCAAAACCCAAGCCCGAGTCCTGGTGCAAGAACAAATATTCGTGGACACAAAATTTACTCTTTTGATGACCTTGACCTCCCAATCCCACGCCCTAAGTTCTCCCTCTCTTCGAACCCGAAATCCCGTTCTCATCCTAACAGGTCGTCCTCGAGCACTAGCTTGGATGGACCATACTGGCTTCGCTCACTATCTAGCCCTGCCGCTCCGACACAACCTACATATCCTCCCCCTATTCGATCTCCTACACCCCCTGGCCTCCCGTCATTCGGTTCGCGTGAAGCTATCCAATTTAGGGTTCGGTCTACAAGCCGTCATTCCTCATCCCATAATTCCCCCCAATCAGGGCGATCGTGCAGGCTCTCACGTAACGGTTCTCCGGAAACCGACGATAATACTGATCCTTTTTGCTGTGGCGTGGGACTGCGTCGTCTTCTTGGCCTCTTCCGTCGCAGCGAGTCTGACACTGAGCAGCTTCCTGCGGGAGCTATCGCGAGGGCGGATGATGGGACATTAATACGCGGACGGTTCGGTGCTAGACAAAGCGGTCATGGAGTTGGCGCTGGACCCAGTACCAGAGGTTTGGAAACCCATCCGTTCCACAGCTTTTCGTTGCCCGTTGCTGGAAGAGACGGGGCAGATAGCCCTGCTCCATCTACCAGGAGTCGAAGGGGACTGTCAGGAGGTGGTTCTCCTTATACATCGATCTCTCGAGCTGGGCCCTCGAATCCTTACCATCCTGAACAACCATTCTCCACACCTTATCGCGTACGTTCTTTATTGAGTAGCAACGACGGCCCTAGCACGCTTCCACGCCCCAATCACAATCCAATTATCGAGCGACATGACGGAGTAACCCGGCCTTCCGCCTCAGCCTCTTCATATACTAGTAATCCCGATATTCCGCAGTTTCACGAAATGAGATATACCCCTCAAATCAACGATCACTTCCAAACGGGAGGGACTGACGGCGCATCATCTAGCCCGACCTTAGAACCCATGCATCGTGCACGAGAGAAGCATCAGTCCGTGGGCCGGTGTATTGACAATGGCACCAGTATAGCGGTGGCGCTATGTGGATGGCTTTGGTTTGACTGTATTGCTTTCTGCTGCGGGCCATACTCTAGGAATTCTGGGGATCATGTTCAGCGCCCTTATCCCTCTATGGATGGTGGAACCGATGTTCCCAGAACTCAATTTCCTATTCCCCAAATGTCTGAATCTTTTCGGAGCATTAGGAGACCCGAAATACGTGGCATTCGGCAAGGACGACCATTTCCTCGCCCATGGGCTGCTGCATGGGGATGGCACCCGCGCTGCTTTGGAGCAGGTGATGGTCCTAACGATGACGGCTTTCATAACGTGGTTTAACTGTTTTAAGTCGTGATATGGAGGGATAACAACCTACACGGGAGGAGTAGCACTGGCCATGGAGGTTATATTATTTTTTAGAAAACTTGGATATCAGAATGTTACTTGCCCATAATCGGTTGGATTCGAGAAGGGGTTGTCCAAGGTCCTTGAGGACATGATAACATTGTTTATCTGGGTAAAAAAAAGGTCGTTCCTACATCCCCTATTGATTTCCTCATTTGGTTTATGTGTGTGTGTGTGTGTGTGTGGTTGCTAGGATAGGATCTCCCCTGAGTGGTCCTCTGTATTTTGATGTGCCTCGCACACCTAACCTCCCTTCTTCCCCCATTTCCCCTATTTCTCCAGCCCTCGTTGTGACCGGCTGGGCGACATTAGTATAGGTAGCTTTTTAAGTATTACACTATGAAATGGCGGGCAATGGTTCTGTAAGTTTTGAGGATTAATTTATCTTAGGATAGACACACGCACTCTCTCTATTTATTTATTCTGAGAGCAGTCTCGCTTAAAATATTTGATGACGTCCATCCATCCAGTTCTGTGTGCATTATGTATATATATTATATGCAATTTTTTTTATGTCCAGACTCACTCACTCCTCCCCAAATCTTTCTTTCTTTCAGTAAATATCAACAAGAACCGGAAAGAAAAAAGGCTGAAATGCCATGAGAACGAAATATTAAAAAAAAGGGTCCTTGCTAATCATATATATCCACACAAAAAGGAAAAAGAACAGAAAAAAAAAGATTCGCTCATAGTGCTACTTGCTTTTTTCATAAAAAAAAAGCTCACGCAGACTCGAAAGAAACATGCCAGTCATTTCAGGAAGAGAGACAATTTTTTTTTCCTTCGACAACAGCCCCCACACTTTGGCTGTATATAAAAAGAGGCTACACATGAAAAACCAGAAACAAAATCAAAAACTGGGATGCCATGGTTTTTGTTTTGTTGCCATTGCTTACGGCTGTTGTTGGAAGGGTGATGGTGTTAAGGTGGGCAACAGATAGATAGTCCATATATGGGGGGGATTTTGGTGGTGTGTAGCGCAATGAGGACATGGGTAAGTTGTGTGAACCTCCCAGAGAACTTTTGTTGTAGTATGTCGTGCTCCCCCCCATAGAAACTCCCATCACTTTTCGCCAATATGCCTTTGGCTTCACCATTTCCCGCGCACCGGGAAACCGTCCCTCTCTGTTGCTTAAAGTCCAACAAAGAACCGACACGCCTCTTCGAGTTCTGGGTCTCCACACGCAAAATCCCAACCAACAATCCTATGGTCCTGACTCGCGCATATAAGTTTCCTCGCGTCGAATTGGAGCTTGAAGACTCGTGCCGTAGGGTGCTGGGTCGGGGCGCCCGGTGGTCTGTTATTATTGTTGTTGTTATTGTTGTTGGCTGGCGGTAGGTGTGGATGCTGCGTGGCTGTTGCGGCGAGATGTGCTAGGTTTGCTAGGCCGTTGGGATTATTGGGAGGGAGGATTCCATCGCCGGGGCCTATAGAAGGATAGGGAGGGGGAAGGGGAGGATCATGTTGCGATTGGGGATTTGCGGGTCCGGTCCCATGTTGGGCGAGTTGTGGGGTGTTTGGAATGGGTGTAGGACCTAGCAATTGTGGGTTGACGCCGGCAGCGGGATGATGGGGTTGTGGTTGTTGATTTCCTGCAAAGCTTGGGTCGACATTCTGCGAAGGCATAGGTGCGCTCGGGGTGGGGTGGGGAGTCTGCTGAGGTTGGTCAAGGCTACCGGGTTGGCTTGCCTGCTGTTGCAATATTTGGGGCTGAGGCCCTGGCTGTCGTGCGAATATTGTCGGTGGGCGTTGCACACGGACTCGCTGCTGGGGTTGGCCGTTATTAATTGGAAGACTGATGCCCGCAGCAGCTAGTGCAGCGTCTTCCTGGCGAAGTCGTTGGCCAACAACCCATTCCCCTTCTTGATTCTTTTTCCATATTATAATAGTCTCATCGTAGGAACCGGAAACAATTCTTCCCCAGCTGCTTCCACCGCCGCCAGGTGGGATCTTCGCACCCAATACCATGATATCCTTGGGATTCCTTGATCCGGTATGTCTCGCCTGTCTCGCATGTCGATGGCGGCGCCTGTAGCTAGATTCTGGACTGAGTTCAGAGATCTCGCCACGACTTCTGGCTTCCCAGTACCTATTGTCTACTGCCATTGCTTCTAGCCGTAATGTTTCTTCGGCACCAGGAGGGTCGCCAAAACCGGCCTGAACGGTTCGAACCAAGTCTTGGTGGCCGTGCAGACAAGCGACCTCCGCGCCACTTGCATGGTCGTATATCCGAACCGTATCGTCATTGCTTCCACTTACAATTCGTCTGTTATCAAACTGCACGCACGCAATGCCCTTCTGATGGCCGATCAGCGTCTTTTTGCAGGCACCACTGTAAATATCCCACACTTTTATGAGGCGATCGCCTGAAGCCGACACAATTTCGTTTTCTCCGATTTGAATGGCATTTACTGCTGCAGCGTGGCCATCAAGGGTCATCAGCAGGCTGAACGGCTGCAGTGACTTTATCTGCCTCTTGGCAAGCTGAGCCTCCAAGATTGCTGATGGCATTATGGAGGTGTCGACAATGTAGGACGGATACTTTACGCCAGTACCCTTGAGAACCTTCGGGTAATCCTTGTCAGTAGGGATCAGCTCCCTCCGGTTCCAAACCTTTATCAGTTTGTCCTTGGAACACGTCACGAGAAAGCGCGAGTCAAATCGCAAATTCAACACAGAGTCGTGATGGGCATGGACAAGCTCGTGAATCTTCTCGCCTGTTGAGAAGCGCCAGATTATGATATTCCGATCACTGCTTCCAGACACAATAATGTCCTCATCTTCGCTCGGATCAAACTGCAGACATAACACGGATTTTGAATGGCCAACCAACGGAGCTCCTCTGAGTCGTCTTGTTTCCAGATTCCACACTCTTAGTGATTTATCCCGGCTACCACTCACAAGCCACTTGCCAGTAAATTGGATAGCATAAACGCATTCTCGATGGGCTTCGGAGGGATATGAGGGATGAGGTAGTTGGAAGTTCGTGAATCGTCCCTTGCTCCAGTTATCCTCTAGTTTCCGCCGCAGCTTATAGAGGTACGTCCAGTTCAGTTTGGTGGCCCCGTTAGGGAGAGTCATTGCCAAGGCGGACTTATTCTGAGCCTTAATGTGGGTCAGGGGTGTAAATTTCGACGGGCAATCTATCATACTCGAGTCTCTTCGGTGAGAGATGGCCTGCTGCTCTCTTGACGAGGGTGATCGTCGATGGACGAGTGGCCTCTCAGAATGGTCTTCGTCGTTCGCATCCCGCATTTCATGGTCACCTTCAGCATCCGCTGGATTCCCTGTAGCATCCGCCTCCACAACCTGGTTCTGTTCATTCCATGGTGGACCACTATCTTCCATGATGCTGTTATCAGAGTTCCTTCTCGAACCGATCCATGTTGGCGGAACGCGCTTTTTCAGCTTTGGTTCCCCAACGTCAGTGTCGGAATTCCGTGATCTGGATTTCCGGCTCTGTAGAAACATGTTTTCAGAGCGTTGTCTTTCAAACGCCTGAATCTCTTCCATATTCAATCCCCACCCTTCCCGAATGTATAGGTGCCTCCATAGTCGCGAATCAAGAATTCTGCTTCTCCACTCCTTTGATGCAAGTGACGCAGTGAGTAAGGTGGGTGGGTCGAGGTATGAGAATATTTCCGCCGTAATCTCCGGGGGGAGTTTGAGCACGGGGTCCATGTGGAGAATTGGTGTCAGCCGATCGAGGACAGCAACGATTGTCGACGTTCGCAAAGTTCTTAGTAAACCGTAAGCCAGCTCTGCAGAAATGATATCAGTACCGCGCCCATATAAACTCCAAATAGGCTAACAGACCTGCTCTCTCAGCCTCACTGTGAGCAAGCAGCCAGGAAGGAAGCGCCAACGCTTCTTCTGAGGATACGGGAACCTCGTTCTCTGCCTGACTCCTTGTTTCGTCCGAATATCCTTCATCGAGCTTGAAGGACGTCGAGGCGGCAGCTGGCATAAAGCCCGCGCGATATTTGCTAGCTTGTTCCTTCACCAGTCGCGGCACAGTATTCGGGGGAGATGACCCTTGCTCCATGATAAGTATAGTAGGCTCAGTGTTGTTGAAAGGAGTGTAACACAGGAAACCCGTCACAAAAGTGAAATAGCTTGGCTAAGCGCGCCCCTTTCCTTCTTCTGATCGAGTCCTCCACAGGTTTGCATAGGTGGTTTCTGGGGCTGATTTATAGTTGTAATACGTATTGTATCCAAGGTGACATGTATTCATCACCAGTCAGCGCGATAGTGGTATGACGTATTTGGCGGACACGGTAGGACCAGATGTCGTACGTTTTAGGGAAACAATGACATTCTTCCCCAGCCCAAGCGACGGCACTGCAGAATAATGAGTGATTAAAGAAAGACAAGGTCTGAAGGTGGGAGCGCAGAGAGATGCAGCTTTGCTTTGTTATTTGCATTGGGCCAGGATGCATGAGCCTCGAGCGCTTAATAATGCGCCATGCCCAATCGAGACCGAGGCTTGGCGGGGGGGATGCTGACATAAGTCACCGTGTATGAGATTTGATTCAGGCCTGGTCACGCTAAACCCGATGCAGTAGGCCGTGACGGCCGGTCGACCCTCACCATGTCCAATCGGGCTTAGCGCCGCGGGAAGGAGTCTTGCACCAGAAACAGCAGTGACTCCTGAAACACCACGATTGCACACAATCATCCAACCTCCATCTCAATCTCCATCCCTCCCTCCTCGTCCTCGTCCTTCTCCTCTCCGATGCTGCTGCTGTGTCGACGTCAACTCTCCGCTTCCATCGCCTTTTTGTCCTGTATCAGGTTATACGGCTCCGCTTCACTGGGTCTGGTACCAGTTCGCATTTCTGCATCCACCGGTGGCTTACGCGTGTTCCCTTTCCACTTCACCGCTGGCCGCACCCACGAGCTTGGACGCTGGATTGTCGAGCGGATAATTGAAAGGCCAGTGGTGTCTGGATGATGATTGATTCCGCTTCCATCTCAGCTTAAAATTATTTCGAGGCGCATTCTAGAACGGCCTAATCCACCGTCCGTCCAACACAACCGACCTTTGCCCTATTTTCTTATCTTCCACCTCAGATCGGGTTTGTTCTCCAGGACTTGCCGTTGAACGACAACACTCGACATTAACCCAACTCGCTGCGTTTGGAGTACCCCCGTTTCTCCCCTGTTAGACCTCTTCGCGCAAACAAGCCACCGCAATATACGTTTATTTCAATCGACATCTCGACGAAACCGATCTGCGATCGAGTTCCGTTATCAGTCTGCCGTCGGGTCGTGACGTACCTGAGACCCATGATCTCAGGTTCTCAAAGGGACCAGGAAATCTGGCCGGGGCAATCTATCTCTAAATTTCGCAACACAAAGAGCGATAACCGCGCAAAGCAACTCGAAAGGCAAGCAGCATCATGGATGGGCCAGTCAATGGAGGGCCGGTTATGGCCGAAGATAACATTATCAATCGGAGAGGCAACGAGTCGTTATACCAAAGCTGTCTTAATTTAAAACGCAGGCTCACTGAAGTCCCCGGGTTCGAAAATCATCTTGCAGAGATGGAGGAAATGGACAAGGCCGACGATGCAGTCGATCCCGTGAATTCTGTTTGGCGATGTCTTCGGCATGGATATCCACT
This sequence comes from Polytolypa hystricis UAMH7299, assembly GCA_002573605.1. Taxonomy (NCBI): domain Eukaryota; kingdom Fungi; phylum Ascomycota; class Eurotiomycetes; order Onygenales; genus Polytolypa; species Polytolypa hystricis. Next base: position 40,561 of record PDNA01000144.1, on the reverse strand, counting down.
TCTGACTATATACAACGCATCTAATCCTGCCGAACCTTTAGCAATCGACCCATTCAAAGTACCTGAAAATAAACGACCGAAGCTTTCGGCATTCAAATTCTTAGAGGCATGTTTACAGGACCTGGGGTTCCCGCAGCAGGAATGCTTTCTGATCACCGATTTATACGGTGAGAACACGACAGGTTTTGTGAAGGTTGGTAGTTATTCCGTGGTCACCGCTGGATATTCTTCTTACTAACCCCGTTGCTAGGTGATCAAAATGGTGAACAAGGTTCTGGATATCCTCGAAACACAAGGCCAGCTCTATAAATCGTCGGCAACTTTAGATGGACCGCGTCAGGGTGAAAAAGTAAAACTTACACGCAGAGAACATATTTTGAAGGAACTGCTTGAAACAGAGAGGGACTATGTCAACCACCTACAAAATTTACAAGCCCTGAAGAAAGAACTGGAAGAAACCGGCGCGCTGAACGGTGATTCGAGCCATGCAATTTTCCTTAATCTCAACAACCTCCTCGACTTTGCGCAGCGATTCCTTATTCGAATGGAGCAGCATAATGCACTTCCTGAAGAATCACAAAACTGGGGAGAGTTGTTCATCGACCACCAAGAGGGCTTCCGCCAGTATGAACCGTTCATTGCAAACCAGCTGCGATGCGACGCTACATGTCAGAAGGAGTGGGATAAAATCACATCAGCACCTCGTTCTGTGGATCTTCAGCAAATGGTAGCTCAACAGTCAACTTTGAACAGCTTCTTCGTCAAACCATTTCAACGTCTCACCAAATATCCTTTGCTGCTGACTGTAAGTCTGCGACTTTGAAATCAAAAATGAATTCCTTTCTTCCAATAGCTAAACGTGCTACAGGACCTTAAGAAACAGACGGATAACGAGATCCTTGTCACTGCTATGACAGCAGCTGTCGATATCGTGCAGGCTGTTCTTGACCAAGCCAACAGTGCCATCGAAAAGGAACATCTTGTAGCGGCTGTTGCGGATTTGGCCAACCGAGTCGACGACTGGAAAACGCTTAAGCTCGAAGGGTTCGGCGATCTTATTCGATTTGGAACGTTCATTGTCATTAAGGGAGATGGAGGAAAAGACACAGAAAGAGAGGTTCGTTGTATTTCATCAACTCGTACTAAAAGGCCATGGACTCTCCGGGTTACCAGTATTTCTATCGCGGGACACTCAATGGACCCCAAGCCAGATCAAATGGTTACCCATGCCATAGCTCACGGCCAGCCTTTCCTTTTTGCACCACTAGGTTCAGCGCAGCCTTCAGTCGAACCTAGGGAGCACATTGTAAATCAGACTGAATTTTCCGAACCCCTGGAAGAGACAACTCCGCAAAGTCCACTATCCCCTCTGAAAATTTTCACTCCATCAAAGTTTCGACGACATTCTCAGGCGTCTTCAACATCCGCCCTGTCCGAGGAACTGCTTGATGGAAGCCTCTCTTCTAAGAGCAGATATTCATTCTCAAGTCTGTTTTCCCGCCGGAAAAGCATTGGCCAAACATCTGCGCCTCAGTCCCCTTACTCCCCTTATATCCCATCATCCCCTTCGCCAGGCTGAGCTACATGTTTTCCTTTCTTTTTATCTCTGGTCCTGCGATTAACACGTGGCACTACCAATGACTGCCATCGATTTCCGAGGGTTGTCACTACCTTTTTTTTCTCTCAGACGGTTGTTTATTCTATGCAGCATCGGCGTTCATTGGAAGAACTATACCCTAAACCTGGCGAGGATCTGGTTGATTCGTTTATTTTCCTACTGCGTCAAGAGAATTCCTGATCTGTTCCGTTGATCTTTTCATATCAACGTGTGTTTCCATCTGTTTCCATTTGTCTGGCTTGACATGGCCCAAATCAACGTCCCGCCAATGAGGAATATCAGCACATCTATCTCACTACCGAGTAACATACAAATTTAACCCGGGATACCAGCCTTTCAAGGATCCTCGCTGACTCTTATGGTTTATTTTCGTAATAGTATCACATCTACCTGTTCGAACGGATCCTGCTTTGCTGCAAGGACATAAACCCCAACAAGCAAAAGTCGAAGCTTATGGGTAAGGAGAAGCCAAGCACGGTCCCCAAAGGCAAAGTACGACTACAATTGAAGGGCCGGATTTATATGGCGAATGTTACTGAGATACTATCGCTTCAAAGACCGGGTCAGTGTCATAGTTCTATACAATCCTCTGACAATATACTAATAAACTTCCCCCGGCAGGTTCTTATAAAATCCAAATATTCTGGAAAGGTGACCCGGGGGTTGTTGACAACTTCTCGATCCGCTACCAGAATGAAGATACTATGCGCAAATGGTACAAAGATATCGATACCCAACGAGCGATCCAAAACGAGGAACGATCGGCTCGTCAGACAGGGACTTCTGAAACAGAATTCACGTATTTGAGAAATACTCCTCAACTTCAGAATCCTTACCGTGAGGAATATGAACAAGAGGAGGAGTTGGTGCGTGAAAGCAACGCCTTCTCCGAATTTTCTGTATCTCGGAATGCGTCCAGCACCAGCCTTCGAGCACGCTCGGCTACTGGAGGAAGTGGCGGTTCTGGTCCACTTTCTGGCGGAAGGCCTACCCGATTCCCCATGCCAGAACCTGCGCTTTCGCTTCATACACAATTTCCCGGCGGAGCTGTTTCTCCTGGAGATCGTATTATGAACGGATACTTCTCTCCTGTGACAGAAACAGCTTCCACAAGATCAAGCTCCCAATCCACCATGTTCTCATACTCTCGCCAAGGTACACCTTCGTCTGCAAACACATGGAGCGAAGATTCAAATCGGTATACGGCTCCTGCCATGCCGCGAGCGGCATCCAGAGATGGGAGCACTCCCAACAACTACTTCCCCAATGGCAATGGAAGAAGTGCCCAACGCCCTTCTCTCCCACCACTTTCATCTCAACACGGCCAATCCGGTATCAGTGCCCAGGCCCGAATGCGCTCTGCTAGCAGTCCAGATATCCACAACCATTCAGACTCTCGCCGTTACATGAACGGCCACACAATGCAAACAATCGATAACGTCCCAGTTCCACCCATTCCTAGCCATATGGCCAACATGAGAGCGCCTGTCAATCGCAGCCAAAATAACTCCCCTACTAACGGAGCGCTTCCGATCCGACCAGCGACGCAGTCACCGGGTGCACAGCAACATAACCAGCGCCAACAATTCCATGATCCGCATTATTCCCAAGGTCGTCCAGAGCCTCGTTCTCACCCAACCCCAACATCCAGCCCTCACCCAGCCATTCTTTCACCTGGTGTCAACCAGAATGAACCACAAGAACCCTACATGCCCAGCCAGCTAAAAGCCAAAATCAACTTCGACGACAACTATGTCACCCTAGTAATTGCAAGCAATATCCTCTACCGATCCCTAACCGATCGCGTTGACGCGAAGCTGGCCCGATTCACCGACCGATCGATTGGTAGCAAATCGGTAAGGCTGCGATATCGGGATGAGGATGGTGATTATGTCACAATTGATAGTGATGAAGCTGTCCAGCTGGCATTTATGGAGTGGCGAGACCAGCATCAGAACATGCTAGCCAGCGGACAAGTTGGAGAGATCCAGTTGTTCTGTCAGCCGGTGGAGTGAAAAGGAGAAAGAGAGGAATCAAGCTGTATAGCTAGTATACCCTTCCTCCCGGTTTTAACCATCTAATCTCGCAGGGTTCTTGTTGAAACTCTCTTCATCTGATCATCCCTTTTTTGTTTTCTCTTTCCTGATATTGAGTTCATTTATTGGATCTATTTTTGGTTTTATTTTCTTCTCTTGCATACCCCCAATTGGCAGTTTCTGGCGCAGCTGGCATTTTTATTTCGCATTTTAACTTCCAGCCCGCAGCAGAAATGGATCGACGGCGTATATTTTTGTGCTCTTTTTTTATATTTCGAATCCCTCTTCAGGTCCGATGCGGTTCCAAGCGTTGACTATCGGTTTACCTGCAACACCCGCACGTTGGTTGAACCGGTGATGTCTATTTGTTCCCAACTTTTGAAGGCTCTTTTTCTTTGAGCCTGTGCCTCCCTACTCTCCCGTCTGGGGCCCATGAAAGCTTTGGTTAAACGGCCTGGGTGAACACTCCCCTAAAAAAAAAAGACCTCCATTCCCCCAAGGTAATGCAATATTCTCTCGAGCCCATTTCCCATGTTTTTGCTTCCAAACAGAACCCGTCTCATGAGATCTGGGGCGGGAAATGTGGGGATGGGGGTTTTGCTTTTTGTGTGTGGATTTTTGTTTTCTTTCTCTCTTTTGCTATATCTCTCTAAACGACATGACCCGTATGACTGTATGTATCTCAAGAGATTTTGCCTTTTTTTAATTACCCTTTTTTGGTTCTCTCTCTCTCTCTCTCTCTCTCTCTTAACGCCGTTGGCCTCTTGATTTTGTAGAAGTTTTGTTTGCTAGCAGTGTTGGTGGTGGGAAATGAAAGGGGGTCGGGGTCGGGGGAGGAGTAAAAACTCTCTTTTCCTCCTCTTCTGTGATATTTCAAGGCATTCTTTTTAATTGCACATTATTTTATGTTTTTTTTTTAAAACTTGTTCCTCGATTTTCTTTTTGGACTGTTTTCTTTTTTTGCCATTTCGTTTGCTTGTTTGTGTGCTGTGCTGTGTGCTTGCTTTCTTGTTTCTTTTTTCAGTTCCTATTCACTCTTCTCTTTCTATGTCTTCGAGTTTTTAAGGGGGGAAAGGGGCGTTTTCTTTGAATGTCAAGAAGCATATAGAGATTTAACCTTATCTGCTTTCTCTGGATCCGCAAGCTAACCAACCCCTGAAAGCGTGCATTTTCTGTAACTGAAGTTTCGAGGCTGGCTTTGTCTACTCTGTATTGCATTTATATCTGCACCTCAATTGAAAAAGATATAAATAGAACTCTCCAAGCTAGCTCAAAGCAATGTTATGAAAAAGAGTTTATTCATCTTTTATCTATCATAATTATATTTTTGCATCTTTATCAAGAAGAACTATGGACAGAGTTCTAGGAGCTATCTTAAGCAGTGATGACATGAAAAAGAAGTTGTACCTATTTTTGTCTCTTATATTGCTATCTGCATCTTAGTTAAGAACGTGGACAGAGCTGCGTGAATCAGCTCAAGCAACATCATGAAGAGGAGTTCGTCCATATTTTATCAATGATCCCTGGTGTGGTGTGTCAAAGTGGAGGACTTGAGCAGCAAAAGATGAATGTGTGTGCCTTCTCTCTGTGACATTATTAAGACATGCTTTCTAGGCAAAACCGAAAAATGAGCTAATATCGAGGTGAGGTACTGTCAATGGAAGGTAGTCGAGGAATGAAGAAATGCTAAAGTGGGTTAGCTTGGTAAGGACTTTGGCAGTCTGAGAATGGCTAGGAGCAGTGACGACGATTTTATCCTTCCTCTTTTGCCACGTCTTCCTGGGTCTCATATTGCATCTTATGATAAAGGACATGTCGCTGTCCGCTCTGCTAGGGAGAGTATGATTTAGGAACCGTTTCTTTGCTACGTCCTTTCGGGCAATGAAGAACAATGGAAATTTTTGGACTCCCGACCTCGATCCTTTTCATGAACTCTCTCCTTCACGCGAGGGCAAAGGGCAAAGTACAGACTCACTATCTTTTTTAAAGTATAGAACTTGGGATAGATAGATATCATGGAAAAGCATTGATCAGAAAATGGGAATGGCCCTTACCAATCTCGTCTTGGAATTTTTACCGCAGCAGAGCCAAGATTCTCCATGATATGTGCTTCTCAGCCGACCATTGAAGGATTTTTTGGAACCGAGAGTGCATCCGGATCCCCGTACGGCATCCCATCATATTTCAAGTTGCACTCGGGCCCTTCTTTCCCGCTTTTCATCCTGCCTAGCTTGAGGTGCTTTGATCTCCTGCTCTTGCTTCCCTGCAGCGCCCCAAACTAGGCTCCAACCTGCATGCATGGAGAGAAAGCGCTGGAGCCACTCGCATCCCTGGATCTGGACCGGTTGGGCGCATAATTCCGCAGCGAGAGGCTGCCTTCTTGGCGACAATGCATATGATTTGAGGAAACAACATATTAGGCGCGAATATGCAGCATATAAATTATCGCGTTGGACCCATCCATACATGTTGGATGGTTTGAGGGAACTTGACACAGGCTTGTGTTTACCCATCCGCCATCTCTGGAGAAAGGGCCAAATGCTTCGGACCTCTTCTGGAGACATGTTGTACTCAGCACTTCTGCGCATAATGTGTTCAAGCAGTTCCTCGTTTTGGCGCTGTTTCATCGTGAAATCAAGCTGAGGGGCGACCCAGCCCTCAGAGTCGGTGCTCAGACCTTTCCTGGCGACTTCTTGGATTCGTTGGAAGTCGTGATATTTCTGGAACTCTTGATCGTGTTTCTGTTTCTCTTCTTCACTGAAGGTGAATGGACAGTCACCAGTAAACCCCAACTCGTTCCAGGCATCCGCGATCCCAATAAGACTAGCACGAAGCGGTATCACGCCATGCTCTAAAACTTCTCCGCACCGGAAAAAAAGCTCTCGCAAGAACGATGGTATAAATAAAGCTTTATACGCTTGATTATTCTTGGACTCAGTGGAGAGTTCATACGCTTTAGCCAACTTGGCTTCCCGAAGCTTGTACTCGACAATATCCTTCACATCTGCATCCATCTGATCAATATCTTTAGGTAGCTGAGAAACCTCCGAGCCTAGGGTGTAATAGTCTTCATCGAAAGACAAGAATTCCGGGAAACGAGCCTGAAGAAATAATGGCGAGATTTTTATAGATTGCCAATCAATAAGAGAGACTATTGTTGGAGGATTTTCATCAGAGACGTAAATATTGCCCATGTGCAGGTCAGTATGCCACAAGTTTGGCTGTGACACTTTATCAACAAGTGTCTGCGAGTCAAGCTTAGACATGATGGATTTGGCGATTGTCAACAATGCAAGCTGTTCGTTGACGGATCCACGCGGCGGGCCTAATGTAACGGTTGTGGTGTTTTGGTTAATGCGCGAAATCTCCCGTTCCGCAAGCGCAATGCCAAAAACAGATAAGTTGGGCCCTGAATAGCTGTTAGTTAAGAAGACAAGATTGACTGATTTGACGCACATGGTCCTAAGTTAAGATGAGATTGCGAAGACGCCATCTCATTCTGAGAAATCCACCCTTGCTCGCAAGGCGGTCCTATGCAGAACTGCCCGGTAGGATCCATATCAGGGTTCAATAGCTCGTACTTATCGTTGCTTGCCATAGACTCGCGCAGGTAGAGACTCCCGTTGGCAGGAAAGGGAATATTCGTCAATTCCCGTTCCATCTTAGCCAATCCCTTGACAAGCAAGAGCTGATCGTAATCACTCATATCTCCCCATCTCTTGAACAACTGTACACCAGGAGCCTTTTCCATTAAGATATATTCGGCGCCTATAGGATTTGACGAATCAGAGCTCCATGCTAGGACCTTCGGAACCGGTACTTGAGTATGCGCATGTACTGGTAACACACAAGAACCTCAGTCTTTGAAACAGTGAGCTTTTTGGTGGAAGTCGAGAATCTTACCGTATTGCAGAATGGCTACTTCGGAGGCGGTTGTATATTTCCTTGGTCCGGCAATGGAGAACGGGATCTTGGCAATAACCTCACTACCATCCTCTCTTTGCAAGAGGAGGGCCTTGCTGAACCCGCCTTCCATCTTCTCGATCGTACGGACTGGTGAGTGTCGTGAGCCAACGGACGCGGCGATCGCACAGAGCTGGTCAACGTCGAATTTGACATATCTACGATCACAGGCGGTGGTCTCGTTGACCAGAAAACGCCCATTGGTGTACTTGAACAGTTCCTCGCGGTTGATGGGTTTACCTGCTGCTATTTAGCTTGATGAATAGACATTGGTGCTGCGCAAATCTACCTTGGCAAGTAATAGAGACAGTTTCGCATGGTTGACTGGGTGTAGATTTTTTGCTAGGGCTCCAGAACTTGATGCCAAAGGCGCTGAAGCCGCGCATTGTTGAAGTCCAGTTAGTCGACGTTGCTGTCGTCGCGTTGGACGTGATGTAGATGGCTTATCGCAACTTTTTTCTAAACCAGACTCAAATAGGCAAAGCGCCTTGGCATCATCACACCCACTTCAGCCTTCATAGTTGGGCCGTATTGCAAGCTTCAGATATGCCCAAAGTCGGAAAATAGTGATGATAGATTTGAAACCCCGTTAAGGCCTGGAAGAGAAATCTGAAAGCCGATACAGAGTGTGCATTTTCGATGCCTCAATAACTATCTCTCCCTAGAGGTATTTTACTATGCACGCTCGGTTGTGGACTGTAGCAGCTCTAACTTAGTCGCGCTCCCACCTCAGCAATCAGCGTTTCGGCTTGAGACAATTCTTTGTGGGATCTACAACGTAGCTAAGATGAGGATGAATAGTAATCAGATACGAGGATGAGTGAGTTTTTTTTTCTTCTTTCTTTTCCTTTCAAACTCAGCCCCGGTGCTGTAAGTTGTAACTGCTGTTTAGTTATTTTCAAGATGCCGGCATCCGATGCGCCCAGTAACAATTCGGGATGCAAAGGTGGGAAATGTCTTGGATTTGCTTCTTCTCCATAAGAAAGGGGAAAAATGGCCATGAACGGCAGACAATTATTATTGATGGGGCTGATACATGCCATGTAACATGGGAGAGGAGCACAAGTGACGCCAGCATGCAGGAGAAGTGCAGTGCAAAGTAAGTTACGCAAGCAGCAGCGAGGAGGATGGGTTCGGAAGAGGCGGTGCTGTTTCAAACTTGTGTGTATAATATGTAAAATAAAAAAAAGTCCCGAGCGTGGGATGACCTTCCGACTCTTGTTAGGTACGGCTGTGAAAAAAGCATTAGTAGATATCCATCGGGTAGAAATTATTTCTTCCACGGAGGCAGCTATTGGAGAGGCATTTTATGTTGCAAGGAGATAGCTACTGGACCAGGGGAGCTTCCCGCAACTTAAATACATACCTCCTCCCAGCGTCCCCCGTTTCAAGAACTTTGTATCTTCCTTTCTCTCTCTTTATCCCCTCCGTCTCTCCTGCTTGCGTTCGTTTCATTACATATTTCCCCTCTTTCTACTCATATTTATATACCTCTCTCGCTCCCTAAATCCAGAAAAGAAAAAAAAAACAATCAACCGAGAAATCTGAACTTTACTTGATCTAGATACAAGCCAAGCACCGCCCCGCTGCCCATCTCAAAATCCCCCTGCCCGCCAAGATGAGTTTTTCAGGCCGGCGAGTCTCTGTGCTGAGTCCCACCACCACTATCAGACGCTTTTCCACCAGCAAAGACCTCTCTGAGAATGGTATGCTATATACCTTGCCCCCCTATTGAGCAGCTCTTGAGTGAAGCCTTTTGCAAATCTTCATGTGCACCCGAAAGTACTATACCCCTTAAAGTTCTACCACTAGCAAGCAACCTTTCATACCTTGCGCGGTCCCACATCCCGCCCTCGATCTATTATTAATAAAAATAAAATAAAACCCCGCAAACTAGCTAACACATACCTCCCTCCCGGAAAAAAAAAAAAAACACAGAAAAATCCTCCGCAACTCATCGTCAATTCCGCGATGCGCATGAAGGCCACAAGCCGCACGCCGGCCTTGACGCCTCCCGCGCCTCCACCGGCGTAGTCTGGACGACCGAGCGCGCTAGCGAAAAGGGCTTTCTCGAAGACCCCGCGTCGTGGGCGAATTTGGGTCAGGGAGCCCCCGAAGCCGACGACGACATTGAAGGAAGTTTCCCGCGCCCGACCTCGATCCCTATAACCTCTGCGGCCCGCGAGTATGGACCTACAGCGGGTATAAAGCCGCTTCGCGAGGCGGTTGCGCACTTGTATAATGAGCATTATCGTCAGGGCAAGCAGGGGTATACGTGGGAGAATGTGTGCATTGTCCCTGGTGGACGGGCAGGGTTGATTCGTATAGCGGCTATCTTGGGTAATTCGTATTTGTCCTTCCCAATTCCGGATTACTCGGCGTATTCGGAGATGTTGTCGTTGTTTAGGAATGTAGGTGTTTCCTTTTTCCCCTTCAGGAGTATTCGGGGTGGTGGTATGCGTTTTGCTAATTGTGTTTGCTGGGATTTTAGTTCGCGGCTGTGCCCATGCCGCTCTCTGAAGCTGATGGATATCATATCCACCCCGATAAAGTCGCGGAGGAGATTGCTCGTGGAACGTCTGTCTTATTGACATCGAACCCCCGCAATCCCACTGGCCACCTCATAAATAACCCGGAGTTGGCGAAAATACAAGACATCTGCCGTGGCAGAGCTACTCTTATCCTGGACGAGTTCTATGCCGGATACAACTATGCCAACGGATGTGATGGGTTGACGTCCAGTGGAGCGGAAAATGTGGTGGATGTTAACACTGATGGTTCGTTTCACTGAACCATGGAGGAACTCTGTCTGGGCTACGTGCTAATAAACCAAAAACATAGACGTGCTTATCATCGATGGGCTGACAAAACGCTTCCGTCTCCCTGGCTGGCGTATCGCCTGGATCCTCGGACCAAAAGAGTTTGTTGACGCCCTCGGATCTGCGGGATCCTACCTTGACGGCGGTGCAAACGTCCCCTTCCAAGAAGCCGCCATCTCCATGCTAGAACCCTCATTGGTTCACACCGAGATGAAGGCCCTTCAACTCCACTTCCGCGAGAAGCGAAACTACGTCATTGACCGCCTAACTCAAATCGGCTTCAAGATCAAAGATATCCCCGACGCCACGTTCTACATCTGGCTGGACCTCACGGCGCTCGACCCGCCTCTCCCACCTTCGGCGAATATCTCTGATGGATTGAATTTCTTCAATGCGTTGTTGTCGGAGAAAGTCATTGTCGTCCCGGGTATTTTCTTTGATTTGAACCCTGCCAAGAGACGGGATCTGTTTGATAGTCCTTGCCATCACTTTGTCAGGTTGAGTTATGGGCCCAAGATGGACGTTTTGAAGAAGGGGTTGGACGGAATTGAGAGAGTTATTCGGCGTGCTAGGGGAGATGAGGTTTTGGAAGATGAGGTTGCCGTGCAGGATTGAGCGGGCGTTGGATCCCTTAAAAGGTTTATACCTTTTGTTGAGGTCAACGTTTTCCTTCATAGATCTAGGATGTCCGGGATATATGCTTAGAAGCTTGATTAGATCTTCTTTTCAGCAGGCTAGATTATATAGACTTTTGAGTCCTAGATAATAGGATGTGGGTTTTCACATACATAGTACTAATAAGTTCCTAGAGTAACAAAGGATCAAACTACTTGTAGGTAATGCCTTCCACCTCTGAGTGCGGGAAACTGCGATCGTCAAAGCACACCCTCTGACATAGAAATGTCGACATCACCACCTCCATAGAGATATACAGCTCCTTCACAAACATGAAGACATCACAGCTTCATTCATCCCCTGAACATCTTCCCTCTCTCCCTTTCCCCCTTTTTCCCCTTTTTCCCCCTTGCCAGCTTATCTCAGCTCACGTGTTCTGGTGAAGCGCTGTACCAGTCACGTGAGGCAGCTGACATCATGGGGCTCACCAACACAATGCTGCGACTTTACACCTTCCACCACTGTCAGATCTTTTGCGCGACCGACCGAGACTCCCGCCCGTGTTGCGATGAAGAGGATTCCGCAACCATGTCCAGTCAAACGCGGGCATTTCGCATCTTCTACACCTCCCTCTTCACCATCTTCTCAATCGTCCTCCTTGCCCTCACCCTCATCACCCCAGGGGACATGATCTACCAGTCCTACAAGGACCACCGTCTCGCCAACATCTTTGTGATTTCCGGCGTGTATATCATCACGCTTTTACTTGCTGTGCTTATTTACGCGAGCCGCATCTTCACCAATCGTAGTGTTTCGGCGGGGATTCCAAAAGCTTGGGTGCCCGTTGAAAAGCAAGATGTGCCTAAGAGCGTGCGCAGACTCGTTGTCGAGGGACTAGCTAGGAGCGCAGTCATTGCCCAGCAAGCTAGACCCAGAGATCGCACTGGGGAAGATAATAGCCATCTCGATCCGAGCATGACTATTCCGGCAACTGGCACGCCACCGTGGGGCAGGATCTCGCACCCAGGTTGGACGGCCCCTGACTGTCCAGATATGCCGTATCAGGAATTCGAACCCGTTGTCGCGGAGCTGCCACATCTTCTGGAGGCCAAAGCAGTATCAATTGCGCCAGTCGACCCACGCATGCCAGTCCACGACGATCATGCCTCTTCCACGTCTACGGAGGGCTACCAGCCTATCCCCGACGCGCGAGTCGTCGAGGTCCTCCAGCGTCCGCGAAACATGTGTCTACGCGACTACGTGAACCACCTGCTCCGTCTCAATCTTATCAACCCGCCCGACCTCGCGCGTGAATTCATCCGCCTCTACGAACGCTCGCGCTTCTCTGAGCACGCGCTTACCGAGGAAGAATTCCGCTCGCTGACGGGTATCTTTGCACAGATCCTGCGCGGCATGGTAGCGCTAGACCCAGAGATCCTCGCTGAGATCCAACAAGCGGACGACTCGGCTGTCGAGACGGAAACTATCAGCAGCATCGGCATCGGCAGCGCCACGTCAAATCATCATGGCGCAGGCTCCTCGTTAAGCTCACGTGCCTCGTATGTGTCTAGCAGTCGCAGCTCGCGCAGTCGGTACCATCCATGCAACACTACCGGCGGTGGCGCTTCTGGTTCTGCCAGGGGAAGTAGCTTCTTGCTCAATCGCTCTAGTGATAGTGGCAGCTCGCGCAGATCGCGACGCAGTCGCACACCGTCGACTCAGTCGTTACGTCCGATACCGTCGAATATGTCGGGTAGTAGTTATGATGGTGGGAGTGTCATTCATCACGCTACGACTACTTCGTCGATGGAGGAAGGGGGCGAATGAGTGAGCGAGAGAGCTGAAGTGGCTGCGTTTGCCAACGACGGAGTGTTGTATGGGTTGTGAGATCGTGTACATTTGAGCTTGTTTTCTTTTGTTTTGTTTTTCGGGTTTATTACATTCCACTTCTAGCGATGGCGCTACGGATATGGGTGGATGTTTTCACTTTTTCTTTTCAATTCTTTACTTGAGGGGATATCAGCATATACAAGGCGCACACGGTGTTTGTTAAAACTGTTCCGGAAGATGATACCCCTTCTTACTTACAGGCTAAGGACGGCTTGAGTTTTGACTTTTCTCTTTTTCTTTTACCTTGCGAGGCTCTATGCTTCAAGAATGGGTGGGTAGGGGGCAAATATAGTCTTTCACAGGGAGCATGATCAACCAGCTTCAATGATGTATCAAGAAAGACAGTGGATTCAGAGTGTAGTATAGCTAACACCTACACACAAATACCATTGCAGAACTTCTTTCTCTCTATATATTCATGGTTTTCTATATTTCTGCTTGCTGTGTATTAAACTTGTACGTTTCCAGCTAGGTAAAGAAAAATATAACCACTGACACTGAACCAATCTTGCTTTGTTCAATCTCGTTCGTACCACAGTTCATTTCAGAAGAGCTTGACAGCACCTGGTGCCTCACAAGCAGTTCCTTTTTCTCTCTCCTTGACTGCACTCAAACTATCTTTGCTGCACCTCCTTTTTTTTCCTTCCTAGATTATTCTTCCACTGGTGGAATCCTGCATTCCGGAATTCAAGGCTTCCTTCAAAACAACACATACCAACTCGGAAAGCGTTGATTCCGCTCCCAAGATGAGAGGCAACAAACGCGTCAAGCTCACGCCTTCAAATCACGAAAACAATGAAAACGACGAGAACGATGAAAAAGATGAAAACGCTGAAAACGATAAAAACGACGGAAGCAATAAAAAACTTGAATTCTTCAACAGCTTCTATGATTCCCTAAAAACGCCGAGCAAGGGGAGAGGCAGCTAATTTGAATGATCATCCAGGCTATTCAGGTCCAAAAACCATTCCGATGCTACCCTTTACCTAGGAGCCAACGAGATCGCGTTCCCGGCACACTATATTATTCTTAGCATGAGAACGAATTTCTTCGATAAGGTGAAAAATAACAGATAGGAGGCAAAATCCAACAAATATCAACTGAAGAACTATCCGACACATGCCCTCCTTCAAATGCTCTAGTACATCTATACTGGTAACTACTCTGATTCCAATTGCCATTGGACTGATATGACAGGTATTGTTTCCTTTTTCCTGTTTGCCTGCTCCCCCTCGACTTTTTCTTTCCTCACTTCTTTTAGCCTCCTAAAGCTAGAGTACTGACGAAATGGTGTAGATGAAGAAGGCGACAAGGGTCTTCTAAAGAAAGTTTACACATTTCAGGTGGCCGATTTCTTCAACATTCCCGACCTTAAGAAGCTCTGTGTGGAGAAAACTGTGAGGTGGCTAGCTGCTGACTGGGAGGACTTCGACATCCTCACTAAGTACTTAGCTGTATTATATTCCATGCCACAGTCTGCGAGAGGTCATAATTCGATGGATGAGCGAGGATTATCTTCCCAAGCTTGTCGCACACGACAATTTCCGCGAGCTTATGAAAAAGAATGGAGAGATTGGCATGGATTTCCTGGATAAAATGGCCAAGTTGCGTCGAGCTAAGAGCTAGAGACTACATATCAATCAGCACAAGGTTCGATGCAAATGAAACATACCTAAGGAGTGAATAGTATTTGTTAAGTATAGGAAAGGGAAAAGAAAATAGTATCATCACTGTCTTTCTCCTTTATATCCTCTTGCTGTAATGGGACAATCTCAATCCAGTCCCTGACTGAAACACAGATATAGAACTCCACAATGCAAATTGGGATTAACCTCTGTAGTTTTTGCATCTGTAGGAGCAAATGAAGCCCATGAAGCCATGGATGTACTATAAAATATATATGAGCAATTCTGCACTGCATTGGGTATATACTGCTCCTTGCTTTAGCTGGTGCTTGATTACATGTTTACAGAATCTTGCTAATCAGCTTGCAACTTTGAGCATCATTTGTATTTTTGCACTGCTGGATGGTATAGTTGTTATCAAACTAAGAAAGCTATGAGATCCAACAAACAGGATGAATGAGAAACAACTATATGGGAAATACATGTGATCCATCTGCCCTCTTTCCACTCAACCTGCAGGCTAATTTATAGTCATAAAACTATAACTATTTTAAATTGTATATATTCAACTATAATATAGTTGTCAGGTAATCTCTTTGCTATTATTTGAGTGTTTCTCAAATCTACAGAATTCCAGTATAGTTCTGTTATAGTTGGACATGTTTTGCTCCTCCAGCCACAGCAGTGCTACTATATCTAGGTATATAAAGAGGTGTACAGAGTAGTCATCTACTATAACAAAAGGTGGATTTACTTTTATACTGCACCTGCAGCAGATAAAAACAGTTTCCATGCTCTCCTACCACAAAAACCCCTCTAAGAGCATCTAAATAAGCTACTGAAGACAAAAGTACTTCTAAACTAAAAATAAAAATAGAAAACAAATTGCTGTCAGTGACTTCAGAGGGAAGTGTGGTGTTGATAAAGTCAGATAAAATGAAACGGATGATGCATGATTACTTATATATCAAGGTAGGTACACAGCAACCTCTCCTATCCTAAAGCAACTTCTCTATCAAGTAGAACAACTGTTGAAATACCTAAAAGAGAAGTTGCTTTAGAGTAAGAGAGATTGCTGCACCAGCTACAGTCCTGTGTACCATAGTTTGAAACCAGGTAGGGCCCATAAGGTACCTAGGTAGATATGTAGAGTACATACAGAATGGTTCAATGGGCGTCCTAGACAAGTTTTGTTTGTATCAGGAGAAACATAGAGGAATGTCTCTAGAAGAAAAATAGAATATTTCTCTAATGAACCACAACATTCCTGGTGTAGCTTGATCAAGTAAATGCTGCCCTCATCTCTATTCTCCCTATGAAGCCACCTCTCCATCTCGACGATCTGCTCTACATACATAGGCCGCAGGGTTCCCGTCAGGGAGGAGTACAGAGGGAAGAAGAGCAACTCGAATGCCCCCCGAAAACCTGCTTAATCCCCAAGGAATAGGTACATTATTTCCCATCACCAAAAATAGACACTTGATTTTTTTGTTTCGATTAACTCCCACTAGCGAGAAGCTCCAAAGAGGCTCCCTGAAGTATTTCCAAAACCACTTCCCTGTGATGCTGGAGTCGAAGATGCGGAACGAATGCCGAACCCAGAGGATTGCGCTGTTGATATTGCAGAAGTAGCCATAGATCCGAAACCAGAAGGTGAGGCAAATAGAGAAGCCGGATCCGGAGTAGGAGTCCTTGACTGAAACGGAGACAGCTTCATCGAAGTCGGTTTCGCACTCGCATCCGCCTTGCCGCTACCACTCTTCAGCAACATCTCCACCACATCCGCACCAAGCACCGCATGCTCCTTCAACAGCTTCCGGAAGCTCTCCTTCGCATATAAGTCATGGATGTGACCCCTGATTGTTTCCACTATGGCCTTGCGCATGCCGATACTGGCAGATTCAGGCATGGAGTAGATCTCCCCAATGGACTCAATGAACGCATCGCTGGTGCTGCCGCCCCAGGTGAGGAATTTTCTCGTGCAGAGATGTTTGAGGTCGTGGATGGAGAAGTAGTCAGCTAGAATGTAGACGCGCACGTGTTTGAGGATGCCCACATCATCTGCTTCCCCTTTTGTTAACACTGAACAAAGGACACAAAACAAAAAAAGAAAAGGGTGTGTTGGTAGTAAGGATGAAGCACACATACCAGGGCCACTAGAATCGCCTAGGTTGGCTGTATCGGCACAATAATCACTAGTGTAGATATACTCCAACATGCGATATAGAGCATGTGTCGGATGCTCGGTCAAATGGAATTCATCCTGCTTGCTTTCCTCAAACCCCCTTTCCTTCGCGATGTCGAAGAACTTGGTTCGCACACCCAGAATCGCGTAGTGCGCGTGGAATACGAACGCGCCTGGACCTAGGTAGAGAGTCACGTCTGAGTTCTTTTTGGAGTTGAAGATGAAGAGCCTTAGAGGAAAAAAAAAACTGTTGGCTCTCTGGTGTTTTTTGTTATAGTCTTTCGTTTCTCTTGGGATATTTCCTCATTATTTTGCAGGCTATACGAGAGAGAGAGAGAGAGAGGTTGCCCAAATAGCACTTACGACTGAAACCCCCGGAGGAACTCGGCCTTGTGCTCAGCATCATCAATAATAAGAGCACCAGTACCGAAACTGAAACCCATGATGATTTGAGGCCTTGGTTTTCTCAAAAGAAATTGAAGGAGTCGATGAAGGTGATGAATTAAGGAAATAGGTATTTGCTGTTGTTTTGACAGATTTCAGGACCCTTTTTCTTTCCTTTTCCACAATGCAATAGTTGTGGTAGTTCAGTGGCGGATATCTCCACAAACATAACAAGTCTTTGCTAGAACCTCCAAGAAAGGAATTGAAGAAAACAGAAGGAGGGTTCAGTTACAAGATGGTAATTATACAAAACAAAACTGAGCCTCCCTGCTTCAGCTCTCATTGTTGTTTCAAATCATGAAGCAGGATAATGCAATGTGTGCTATATGAGGATATGAGGGGTGTGCTAGGTAGCATTCGAGTGGCTAACAGCAACCCAGGGAGGTAGCTACGCGCCGGGCACGAATTGCTTGCAAGGGGTCGAGCCTGCCATTGTTTGAACCCCAGGCGCCTACTCATGTTCATATTCGCCAGTATTTGTTTCATCTTTTTGGCCAAGCAGTTAGTGTCTGTGCCCAGGGGCGCCCATCATCTGCGTGTTGTCTTACAGTAGGATGACAAAAGTCCTTCTACACCTGCCACCACAGTGAAATTCCATCAATTTGAAAATCAAAAATGTCAATGGTATGAGCCCCATGACAGCTTCAATTGGTATAAGTTTAATAATACACTACAGAATGCTAACTCAGAGTATAACTTATGAGAAATACATCTCTAAAACAAAAGAACAGTGCATATTGCAGAACATGTAATTTCTAATAATTCATAATTCTATCTTCGATTTCTACTAATTTCAGTGTCAGAAGACTTCATTTTTGAGGAGTTGTGAAGGTTGTAAATGAAAGAATAAAATGCATTGGTTTGAAAAACATGAGGTTGTAGAAGGACTTTTGACTGATAATTTTGACTCCTAAAAGGCATATCATGCCATCCTCCATTTTACTTCCTCTCCGTTCAGCCACCTCTCCACATTCGCAACTTGTTCTTCATACCAGCCATTGATGGTCTCCTCCTCGCCATACCCCATATGCGGCGTGAGCAAAACCTCACTCCGTCCATCCTGGCCCCATTTCGTCGTCCTCCACTCGCTATCCTTGGGTAGTGGTTCGGGCTCAAACACATCTAGCGCAATGCCTCTAATCTTCCCTTGCTTGAGGACTTCGAGCACAGCTGCTTCGTCAATTAAGGGCCCTCGGGACGAGTTTATAAGCAGAGCAGTGGGCTTCATCTGCGCCAGCTCCTTTGCACCGACGATTGCCCGACTCCTGTCTGACAGGACGTAATGTACACTCAGAATATCTGCGGTGCGGAATAGATCTTCTTTGCACGATGCAACTTCAAACGAACCAGCTGGGAGGCCTAAAGCTGCGGCCTTTTCGTCGGCGCTCTCCTGTGTTAAGCTCGACGACCAAGCCTTGACTCTCAAGCCGAATGCTACAATGCCAATACGCGCTGTCTCAAGGCCCAGTTTGCCCAGCCCCAATACTCCCAGTGTCTTGCCCGGTAGTCCTACTCCGAGGGACCCTTGCCAACCACCATTCTTAATAGCCGCATCATCCCGTGCGATATTCCGCGCCAGGCCTAGGATCAAGGCCCAGGTATGTTGTGACGTGGAGCTGACTGAAGTCTGTGCCTCTCTGCCAGTTGTGCCTGTGACAGTGATTCCGCGCTCATTGCATGCTTCGAGGTCGATAGACCTGTTCCGGCTGCTGGTATTTAGGAGATATTTCAGATTGGGCAGCGTAGAGACAATGTCTGCGGTGAACGGGGTTCGCTCGCGCATGCTGGATATTAGGGTATATGGCTGGAGACGCTCGATGAGAGCCGCGCGTTGGGCTTCATCTCTTGTGTCGAGGGTGTCTGGGTAGCTTGTTATGTCGAGACGAGATGCGAGACGGGCGAATTTGGCGGCCGCAATGCCTTGATAGTCATCCAGGATGGCGAGCTTTACTTTTTGGTGTGCCATGGTTCTCTACAGGTTATGAGTATAGAAATAAGAGCTGAGGATTGTGCTGCCCACGGAACGAGGGGTTTTCAATGCACGAGAGGAAATATATCGGAGACAGTTCATAAAAAGCAGAAATATTGAAAAAGAAATATTGAGAGTGAGCTTGACGACATTCGTCGCAAGATAAAGTGGAAATGATGCAAGAATATTCCTGGTTCGGAATATGCAAGAGTTAAGGCTACAAGATTTAACCCGACAAGGGAGCTAGATGGCTGCAGGAATGACCATTGACAGCTGGATTTCCCCGCACTACCGAAAATGCACGGTCTGGATGCAGTTCCGATACCGCTATCTGTGTGTGGGGAGCTCGATGGTTGACGGAAACAACTTGCTTAGAAGTACTCTATCGTCGTCATGCGCAGCTCTAATGACGCATCTTGATTCACACCTAAGTGACCAATGGTGAAAAGAAAGGCATAGCCCTCAAAGCGTCATGCTGATAGTATTCAGCTAGGACGCTGTGGTACTGCAGCAAGCCGCCTGGCACATCCGAAGTACGGCATCAAAGCACGGAGTGGCAGGCGGCTCGTTTTGCTGCCGAGATTGACTTCCGGCGCCAAGGCTCGGTCTCCGAGTCCGCCACGTGATTTAGTCAGCAAAAATAAGCACGGAACGCATTCCGGCACCAACCGAGTAGCTAAGCTGCTGGCGATCTGATAAGATCGATAATATGTAATCAGTGTATTTCCCACACTCTCCTTACTTCCAGACACGAAGATAAAACTGCATTCATTGGGAAACCAGGTAGTAAAAGGTATATATATTTTTTGGTTCAATTCTATTATCTTTACCGCTCGAAGCATACGCGCAGTTATAAAAAAATGCAGGCTCTTTTCCGCAAGGGAACATTTCTGTTCTCCTCCAACCCACAAAACGGAACCAATGTCACACAACCAACTACTACAGCTCCCGAAGAGACGCTTTTCACAAAGGTTAACCCCGCGGTTGATGGAGAAGACTGCGATCACGATTGCGCCAGCTGCACTATTCGATATCCTGCGAAATTCGACGTTAACCATGAGGACGAGCTTTATGGCCACGTGAAAGCATGGTCGACGCATCTTCTCATCGCGACAGGAAAGACGGATTGGGTCCACGATGTTGCGGATGAAGAGGGGAGCTTGATGGAAGCTATTGAGAAGGGTGGCCTGACGCCTAGTAATGGGGTATGAGAAAGCGCTCCGATCCCAATGCTATGGAAAATTGCAATTCGTCTCCTAGCAGAGCTGGGAGTCGTCTCTTTGCTGGACATTGCTAATCAGTACTCTGCGAATAGAGAATGAAACTATCCGCCTCAAATATGCCAGTTCCAGATGAATATCATTACCATGAACTTGGTCAACAGCCTACCACCGCACTCATCCTACCTGCCTTCACAATAGTCGATCACATCACACCCGCCCTCGCCCCAGACCTGGTAAAATACTTCATCGACCCATCACCTACTACTACTACGCCGCTATTGAAACAGCAAGGAACCGAGTTCCTCCCCATCGTATCAGAGAAAACACGCGAAACCAATAACTCCGCATCGCCTACCACCTCCGCACCACAAACACCAATAGAAACCCTTGACATTTCCACATTAACTCCGCTCCGCTCACGGCCCTGCCCCCACGCCGCTGTTATATTGCTCTGCTCACAGAGGACACGAGACGCGCGTTGCGGACAATCTGCCCCGCTCCTACGTCGCGAGTTTGAGAGACATTTGCGCGCTCGCGGGCTGTTCAGGGACCTGAATGATGAACGACCTGGTGGGGTGGGGATATATTTTATCAGCCATGTTGGTGGACACAAGTACTCTGCAAATGTGATGGTGTATCGACGGAGAGACTTTGGGTGGTATAGGAAGCAGAATGGAGAAGTTACTACGCCTCCAGGGGAGGAGCCGGGAGATAGGACAGCAAATGGAGAATCGGGAAGGGAAGAGGACGCGGACGAAGGCGCAGCACAGGGGATATGGCTTGCGCGTGTGAAACCAGAGGACTGTGAGGGGATAGTGAAGTTCACTGTGCTTCAGGGAAAGGTTGTGAAACCTGCCACGCAGCTAAGGGGTGGGTTTGATAGAGAGAGGGGACTAGTCAGCTGGTAGCTGGTATGAGGCATTTTTCTCCCTTCCCTTTAAAGCATCTTATGACGAAACTATATTTTGGATGATATGTGGGGTGTCCAGTGAATAGCCTTTTGTGATAATAATCTTTGTAAATTATAGGGGGTGAATACGGTTGAGAAAAATGCTGTGACAGGATTGGCCAAATACTGCAAAAACATGATTTTTTCTCTCTCTGTGTACATGCATATAAGGCTCATGATTTTATGATAATGATATCAGTGGTTTTCTGAAATACATGCTGGATGGCTACAGTATTTGCTTTATCTAATATTGGAACCCTGGCAGGAATCTTGATGGTGCAATTTTTTCTTCCTTTTTATTGTTGTTATTTCCCCACTGTACTTGAATCAGAGATGAGCAGCTGCAGCATACATCAAGAATAGACAAATGCTAACAACCTACGGTTCTATGGGAGGTGTTTATCGTGCATATACGAGATATAGTTCCCCCTGCCCTGCGGCTCTGCCATCCCACAACTACAAAGACGTAGCCCAATCATAGCGGTTATAAGCGCCACGTTTAGGTATTAGCTTAGCGCCTAAGCTTAATTTCAACCTACTAATATCAAAAAGGCCAATACGTATCGCATCATTCACATCACTAAGGCGATTGACGAAACATCTGGAGGGAGAGATGGCCGCTGGATGGTCATTGAGTTATTGATGTCCATCACAGTCTTACTCTTTCCCCCCATATCACATCGCGAGAATTGTATTATGCGAGTCTTAAGAGTCGAACACATCGATTCAATGAAACACACAACCTGAGCCTAGGGCATTATGATAACAGGGACCCTGGGCATATTCTCCATGAACCTCCAGCCTCTCCCGGGGAAACCCCGCCTGCATGCTCTCTCGTCTTTGCTCGATCAAGGATAGAGGCTGTGCTTCAGGCTGTTGGAGGTTTCCACCATCTGAGAAACCCCACACACGACCTCTCCAACGACGTCGAGCTGCTAAAAATACACATGTTCTCCCCAGCTGCTGGGATCTTGAAACTGCTGGGCGCTCGATACGGGGGGGTTTTGTCTTCTGTCATGATGACGCCCCTACACCGGAAGCTTGAAGGATACATCCCAAAACCGGCGGAACACGAGCCAAAACGAGCAAATAGGAACGTGTCCTATGGCCTGTAAGACGGTATAAATATGTTTTCGTCGTGTTCAAGCTTCTATAGCGCATGCTGGCGCTTGTCTGCCTTGTGTGATTCATGATAGACTCGAGCTTCTACAATCCCTTTCAACCACTAAGATTTTGGAGTTCTATCACGTCCCCCCTTTGGATAACTTGCGACTATTTCTTGGGATTAGTGCCTGAGCTTCGAAGGAATTGGAGCCGATGCTCACTCTTGGCCTGCAAGTATGTTATTTTTATATCCCTCTTTCGATGATGATTCCCCTCTTTCACTTCGTATTCAAGAAGCACTGTCAACGCGATGGATCCGAACGGAGCCGCACGGTAGACATAATGGGATCGATTATAAAGGGAAGAGATGTTAGTCAGGAGCAAGTTCCATGCGGTGGCCAATTCTGCTGTTTGAGAACTTTATTCTGGCACAAAGGTCATGGCCATGATGATCAACGGCTTGAGGATGAATTCCCTCCCATATTCCGTCCTTGTTGCCTTGTGCTTGTACGCCTTGTGCGTGATCGGCCCCGTCCAGGCCAATGATACTAGCAAATATCCCAAACTGCTTCCCCTGCACCTGTCGGACTTCCAACCAGAACATGACCTCGCAAAGAGAGAAAGCGACTTTTCACAGTTGGATCCAAGACTCCAAGAAACTCTCATGTGGGGTGGTCTTGTGAACGGTATACTATTTCCTAACCCCTTGTAGTAATTATGTCAACGTCCGCTTTTGCTAACTCCTTTTTCCGCTAGATGGAAGGGACTTTGCTCTTGCCAACATGACCCTGTACACGGATGAGGGTGATCTCATCGTCTCGGTGGAGCGCTTCAGGCCGATGTTGAAATCGCTTGTATGCGGAGAGAAGATGGTCTTGGAGTTCAAGAGCAGAGAAGCCTTTGAATATGCTATCCGGGCTTGGAACTGGATTAATGAGGACGAGACCCACCACTTTGTCATGATTGCGGATGACCCTGGCTGCGGACCAGATGATGACCGTGTTCCGTATTATATCCATGATGCCGACTACGACGAAGACAACAACATCGCCTATCTTTATGGCACAGAGAGAGACTGGAAGGATGTGGCACACACATTCGACCTCGAGTATGGCAGCCTAGGTAATCCTGACCCGGACACACCCCTTGCGAAACGTCTCGGAACAAAGACGTTCTCAAAAAACATGAAGATGAGCATTGCCACCAATTTTAATGGCAATATCTTCAGCACCGAGGGCTCCGTGGGTTCTTTCAAGTTGGACTGTACGAAGTGCGGCACAGCAGGCCAGTTTTCAGCTAAACTCAGTCTCAAAGTCAAATTGCTTGTGCCAAAGGAGGTATCCCTAACCGTTCAGCCGGTCAACGTGCGAGGTGACCTTGGCCTGAGGTTGCGAGCCAAGCTTAATAAGCCATCGCGCTCAGTTTCCTTCAGTTATTCGAAAAGTATTCTTGAAATTCCCGTTTACAACGCTAATCTCGGCCCCCTTGGTGAGGTCGGGTTCAAGTTCAAGATCAAAGTTGGCGTTTCAACCAGCAACCACCAGGGAGATTTGGACACAAGCTTTGGAGCAGAGGCGACATTGTCCAACTCTGCAATTGTGAAGGTTAATTTGGTAGACGCTGGCGATAACAAGTTCTCTGGCTGGTCGCCCAAGTTCAAAGCAAAGCCCATCAGTGTTAAGGGCAAGGTGGGCGCAGACGTCAACGTCTACCTCCAGTATACTTTTGGTCCTGGAATTAAAATTCTCGGAAAGGGCGTTGAAGCTGTCCTTTTGGCCAAATTCCCCGAATTTGCTACCACGATAGACACTTTCAACGAGAAGGGCTCACAGTGCGCGAAGAAGGGCCTGGAGGGTATTAGCATTGACACATATGCTGGAGGCGCCATTAGTCTCCGCGCCGGAACTAGCGGCGATGCTGCAGTTAGCGTGGACCTCAACCCTGTGCCATTGATACACAAGAGATCTATGCCTCTGAGCATTGACGGGCTGGAGGCTGAGGCACGAGACGTGTCGCGATCACAATCTGCACAAAAGATAAAGTCTCGAATGGGCCCGCATCTCCTTACCCCCTTCAGAGGCGATCCAAAGACCTCCCTCGCCGAGAGGGGTCCAACGGAGCTATCAAAACGGGCGTTTGGCGTCCGTATCGAACTCGTTATCTTCGTAAGTCATCTCCCCCCTCCCGTTTGCCTTACCAACGGCCCCCTTTTCCCACCACCCGTCCTAACAAATCTTCATTCTCCAGTCTCCCAAGGGTTGGCATATATTCGGCACATGCCTCAACGGCAAAAAACCCAAGAAGAAGAAGCCAGCCCCGAAACCATCCAAGCCCAAGCCCTCTCCAAAACCCAAACCTTCTCCAAAGCCCAAGCCCAAGGATTCTAAACCAAAGGACCCAAAACCCAAAGATCCCAAGCCTAAGGATCCCACTCCTAGGAAGGCCACCACTTGCACAACCACCGGCAACGGCTTGCGATACAGAACATGCGCGTCGACGAACTGCCCTGCAATGGGCCAATGGCCCAAGGGCAAGAATATTAAGTTTATGTGTCAGAAGAATGGGGAATCGATCGAAGGCAAGAAGTAAGTTTTACTCTCTCTCTCCCTCTTTTCATATATCTTCAAACAAGCTTCCGCGCCGCTTGCAAGATACGTATATCAAGCCCGTTGTTTCCAATTTTGAGAACACTTTCGAACATGGCTAACGGTATCATTTTTGCGTAGGGCTTGGGCGAAGACAAGTAATGGATATTATATCACAATGGCCTACCTAAAATGCCCATGTAAGTAGAATAATCCCGAAGCCCCTCATCCCCATGCTGTATGTATAGCAACAGGCTAACAAATATCATGTAGCCAAACTTCCCAAATGCTAAGCCTGGTTCTCTCTCCCCCATGCATGCTGTCGGGATTGCAGAAGGAAAACTAAAATTTTCTTTATTTGTATCACTTCTATTTTCCTTTCCATAGAGACATGTCATCACATGCTCAGCGGAGGCAGGATAGCTCACAACTTTCTAAATTTTGGCCTCCTTTCCCCATCCAGTTGCTTTACATGCAATAAAAAAAAGACTATTAGTATCAACAATTATTTTGTCAGATCTATATGTCTCGAGGATATCTTCAGCTCTTTCAAATTTTCTTAACTCTACCTCTTAACTGTTATCATTGTTTGACAAGTTTAAGGTTTTCAGCCTCTCCTAACCTAACCTTACAAACATGAGGGAGAGAGGTTAAAATGTCTAATGATTTCCATGGCAGTTATCACTTCTTTTTTGCAATGATCCTTATTATTAGGAAACTCGGATCTATATCAAGACCTCCGATGACGTATAACCGTATATACTCACAGAACAAAGGCCAATGTGAGTGTGCATGGAGAAGAAAATAGAAAATAGAAAATCAGAATACTCAGAACTTACTTTCTCTCTGCTTTCTTTTCTTTTCTTTGGACCACTGGAGCTGCTGGATGTATGTGTAACACACCCCCTACATAATCCATACACATGCCCTGTATAGAAGTAACTACTACTACAATGCCATACCACCACTCAACTTCCTTCACACTGTGCACAAATTACATCATTATTAGTGATAAGAGCATGCAGTACAGGCAATACATAACTAACTCAAGTCAGCTGAAACTGACAATATAACAACATCCACTGGGGTATTCATGCCGCGGGCTTAATCCACCAATGAAACCACAATATTCATTAAACCGGAGTCAAATTTATCCATTCCCGTATATAACAAAACACAACCCCTCGACACTTCACATGATGTTGGTTCCAGCCAGCCCGCGTTGCTTAAACAAATATTGGCACGGCCGAACCCGTCTCCCGCCCGCTCCCCACCCCCCCCCCCCGGCCCCCAATAATCTCGTTAAGCATCTGCCGAAGCAGGGATCTTCGCTTTTGGCAACATACTAACCTCGGGACAAAAAAAGCTGGAAAAAAGCTGGGAGAGGGCCCTCTAGAGCTCTGTTATATTTTTGTTTTTTTTTTACATGGGAGAGTAAGAGTGTTAAAACTGTGGGGGTTTATTTTGTTCTTGTCGCGTGTGTGATATGAGCATGTGTGGTGTGGTGGTGTGGTCGCAGTGTGGTATGTGTGTTAACAGTGTGTTGCTTTGGGCGATCTTTATTTTCTTCTTCTCTCCCGCCACCCGCTCGCTTAAATTCATCTTTTTTTTCCCCTCGATTGTATGAAGTTACATCCAAAACAAATTAGTATTCATCAATTCAAATCGAAAAACGAAAAATCGGCCCTGTGTCTCCGAAGTAAGAAGCAGAAAGCAGAAAGAAAGCGTCCTTAGTTCAGCATAAGGCTGGGAAATAAAAATGCGACCCAGCAAAAAAACTCTCTCTCGGCCTTTTTTCTGTGTTTTTTATTCATGTGTGTGTATGCCAAGTGGGGGAGTCAACGATCTAGACTGGATCTGCGTATATGCATGGTAAGTTTTGATAGATAGTTGGATTGTAGTAGTAGTAGTGCTGTGCGTGCATGGATGATGCTGAGAGTGAGTGAGTGGGTTCGATAGACATTTGCTGAGATGTAACTAGATATGTATGTCTATATGCAACACCATGTTTTCATTGAAAAAAAGAAAAGGAAGAAAAAGAAAAAAAAGCAGTCCGGGTCAACCGGTGAGACTTTGACTCTATGCATTAGCTGAGGTTGTTTTTGAGCTACTTTTTGCTTCATGTGTTTCTATGAGAGACACACACTATGTATGTGGAGGAATGATAAGACTGTCGTAACTTTGTAGTGGGCCGCATCCTGCCGCATAGCCAGCGAATCATCCGTCCTCTGTAGTTAATCAGTTTTATAATTCCCGCCTGACTCGAGCTACTTTTTCTATTTTCTCCTCCCCCCCTCCTCTAACTATTCCTAGCCTCGAGAAAGGTCTAGAGTTTGAGATCAATCGGAAGTATTCCTACCAATCAATGGACTCGTGATTTTGTTCATCTTGACAGTGGGGGCTGAAGTTTTGGTGGGCTGGCCTTTCTTTTTTTCTTTCGAGATTCTGAACGCTAACAATTTGAAGCTCCAGCCTTGTTTTCGAGTTATATAACTGTCTTTATCTCGTAAACTGTTTGTGTCGTTCGGGTCTTTTTATTTATTTATTATTATTAAACTCTGGAGGTTGCTTCAAAACGTGACATTGTGCCGGGATGGAGGCGAGATAGATTCCCGAGTTTTCCTGCTCTGCACCCTCCTAAACTAATCAATACATAAATATTTTCTTCACACTGCATATAAGAAAAAAAGGAAATATACATGCATACATTCAGACCAAAAAAAAAAAAGAAAAGCTGAAACACACCAAGCAGCAAAAACTTATGTAGGGGGGGAAGCGGGAGGGAAGTCTTGGCCTTTTTTTTTCTTTGATTCCCGGTACTCCGTACGGACGTACCATACAAAGAATCTGTTCTTTTTTTTTTTTTTTTCCACTCCAAAAAAAAGCACCTCCAGCGGGAACGGCCCGCACCGCATGGGTCACTATTGGGCCAAACAGGAAGAAAGGGAAGGGAAAAAAGAGAACCAAAGCAACAGAAAAGGATAAAGAAAAAAAAGTAAGGCAAGGGAAACCTTGAGGCTTGAAGGAAGGGGTGGAGAGGCGGCAGGCCCCACTTCCCGTGACGACCGAAAACCCTGGTCCTTAGTTTAAAGTGTTATTTATGACTTTTTGGTTTACAGGAACAAGCACAGCTGCAGGACAGAGGAGTTGCTCTCTCTTTCTCTCTTACTCACACACACACCTCTCAAAAGCTAGTATGAATCATCTTAACTCCAGTTAAGTTAAACGAAAATAATGTTGAGAAGAGAGATACATAGAAAAGGTAAGAGAGAGTAAATTGCGCCCTATCAAAACAGAAAGGCACGCAAGTAACTAATATTCAAAAGTATAATTCCAATCTAGCTGAAGAACCCAGTGTGCATTAGCAGTAATAGAAAGCAGAAAAGAAATGGTAAAAATAAGGAAAAGAGCACTAGGGCCGGGAATCGATGAAAGAGAAAAGCCATAGTATACACGACAGTAGATGGCATCACAGACAGGGGAAAATGACTCGGGAAGAAAAAGAAACTAACAAAATGGAAAGAAAAGTAAAACACCCATGCGATCAGAGGAATCAGGAAGTCCATGAACCGTATTTGCATCATTATTTGCAAGCAACTAAATGGATAGAATGGTGAAACGAGAAAATCCCACTAATTGCACAGTCATCTCTCGTTCAGTAAAGACGGTTTAAAAAGGTCAGGCAAATTGTAAGATTAAAGATAGCACACCAAGCGTAACCAGCTTTCGATGCTAGGTAACCCAGCGACAGATAAACTAGCAAAACAACAAGAGAAGAAGACAAAAGTAGAAAAGAAAGTAAAAAAAGAACAAATTCGAAGAATAACCATTACAGCGCAGCAGCACCGATGCAGATCGCTGGAGTAAGATCACATAGATCCTGATAAAACAGCCAAAAAATATCAAAACCGCAAACGCCAATACCACCAGACCGAGTTTTTGAAATCAAAAAAGGGGTATTCTGCAGTCGTGACATTTTGCCAGCTGCGTCATAATCCTAAGCCACACAAATTCAGAACAAGATCAACGTAGCCCTTTAAACACCAATGGTCGTCAAAAGGCTCCGTCAGCTCCAGAGAAAGGACGGAGGACGGTTATATAAAACTAGCAAGAATGCAAAAGGTCGGACACAGGCGCCATGCTGAGAACGCGGACATTCGAGAGGTAAAGTTGGAAGAAGTGGGGAGCGTGTTATGGACCAGATAACAGGATTATCAACTCTTGGGTGGGACAAGGTGGGAAAATGTCTCTTTAGCCCTCGAGGCCGAGGAAATCCCAGTTCACTCGCTCTTGGAATGGATTGTTAAATATTCGGGAGACAAGGGGCTTCTCCAGTTGTATTTCCTCGTGATAGGATATCGGATGCCTAGGGTCAAAGTCGATCCTCTGGATTTGGGGGAATCGGGATGACGGGTCCACATTTGTGACTGGTATATCATATCGTGCTATTGGTGGTGCATATACTACGCCTGTTCCCACATAATTCATCTCGGGGCCTAGGACGGTGACGTCTGCGGAAACAGGAATATGTTGGATAGTTGGTTGCGACTGGGGCGGATAGAATTCAGGTGCGACCATGGCGGGAGCTGGAGGGGCATAGGTAGGTTGGGATTCCGAGAAAGCATTTGCTGGGGGTAATAGGTTTGGCGGCGGTTGAGCATACAGCTGCTCTTGAGGAGTAGAAAGGGGTTGGGCAGGAATTTCGTGTTGATGAGAGCGGGTTTGGTGTTTTGTCAAGGTGGTTTTCCGGCAAAAGCTGCAGAACGGCGTGTTAGCCAAACCCAGCTGGGTGACACAACGACTTGCAGCGTATCCTACCTCCGTTCACATGCTGGTTCCGTACATTTGTACGGCCTCTTCCCAGTATGTATCCTTCTATGTCGAGCTAAACTCGAAGACTAGATTCTGCGTGTCAGTGCCAAGGTTCCTTTTCACCAAGCTGTTCATTCGTGATGTTGGAAGTAAATAATAGCGAGGCAGAAATAGGAAATACAAAAACACCAAGGAATAGACATACATCTGAGAACGCCTTTTTGCAATTTTCATAGTCGCAGATGTGTGGTTTCTCGCCAGTATGGGTGCGAGAATGGACGGTAAGAGCAGAGCGTTGGATGAAGCTCTTGGCGCAGTTTGGGAAGCTGCAGCGATAAGGTCGTTCGTTGGTGTGTATCCGATAATGTCTACAGAGATCGGACTTTCGATTGAATGCCTATGAAAGTGTGACA
Organism: Polytolypa hystricis UAMH7299; assembly: GCA_002573605.1. Taxonomy (NCBI): domain Eukaryota; kingdom Fungi; phylum Ascomycota; class Eurotiomycetes; order Onygenales; genus Polytolypa; species Polytolypa hystricis. The sequence goes on along the minus strand of PDNA01000144.1, from coordinate 10,311 downwards.
ACAATTGAGTTGTGGTTAATCAAAGCACTCTGGTAAAGCAAAGGACATGACCATGGTACTGGTCTCCGTACCTTTCTGCAGGTTGACCATGGACACGGAAAGTTGCGTGTACGAGCCATGGGAACGATGAAGCTCAGGAAGCAGACAGGTCACAATAATATCGACAACAACAAAGTCTGAAGATCAGAGAGCGAGGTGAGCGTTTAGAAGGAGGTAGTGGAGAGAGAAGGACGACGAAGGAACGGATGAACAAGAAAAGATTGAACGGAATGAATTAGGCAAAGGAGGTGGAGAGGTTAAGAAATACTGCGAGACTCCCATAATAATAAAGCCAGGGGAGCTCGAGCAATAAGTGAACGATAGACAGGAAGAGGATAGACAATGAGGCAACAAGGAAGTTAATAATATGAGCGCAGTATTAAAAGAGAGAGAGAGAGAGAGAGAGCGAAGGTTGTTAAGATAGATTATGAGGTGACGGCACGCAGAGGAAGGTACCGACAGCCCAGGCAGGCCCTCCGCTGCGATGGAGGTACCTTCTGCTGTGTGATTGGGGGAGACGGAAGGCGGGCAATGTGGGACGAACAGAACCTTACCGGGCTTGACAGTAGCGTGTAAAGTTGCGTCGTATGGAGCCCCAGAGCTGACAGTGCTCCTTGTAAGTTGTACCTCGCGCTACAATTGCTGCCCAGAGAGACTTGTTGGCGACATGTGGGTATGTATGGTACAGATCCTGTCTCTCCCATCGTTTCCGCTAATACTATACTGCATTAGTAGCTGGCCATGGGAAGGAAACTGAGGGAAGTCGAGCCTACTTTGACATACACCTTTATGCATGTTGTATTGCTGTACTTGCGGGACGTGAATGAGAAACTAGCGCACACGCTACTCCCAGCCCGCAGCATACTATCCCCATTCCATCTCACGCCTATGATGTGCAGGGTTCATCGATCACCCGTTAACACTAGCGGACATGGAACTCCTGGTAGTCCCCGATGCTGGCTGGACAGTGGACATACGACAAGTTGTATGGATGGGGGGTATTGTAGTACTGTATGGTATTGTCTGGAACTGGTGCTCTTCCCTCAAGCTGACTAACCGTTATGGAGGATATCACAAACACCAATGGCTGAATGCAGCCATATCCCTGCTCCCTTGCTGCTTCATCCAAGGCACTCTTGCTCAAATTGCAGCTGACCAGAAGTGCATGCTTACGACGGAACAGAAGCTCTCAAGGCCAGTCCGAAAGGAATGATATTCCGTAGGAGACAAAGAGTTGTTTTTTCAACATCCCGACACCCATGCTGGTTCCATCCGCTTAGAAGAAGAACTTGCTGGCTATTTACTGGTTATCGTCCGGGCCACCTTTTCCCACTTGGCTGGCAGTGGCCGTTGCGTTCCCGAGAACCTATCTTCTTTGATAGTGGGCCACGCGAACGGAAGCCCTCTGGTGTTCAATTTTGAGGCCTGCAGATCATTTCAATCCGCCCAATTCCAAGCTCTCTTGCGGGTCTGCTTTGTAATTAACCTCCCGAACCACGCTACAAAAGCTATTCCACACTCAATAATAGACCATGGTTCACGCTCCTCCTCATGCGTGCGTGAGTTTGGAGTGACACTTGCAGGCGAAGCATGGGCTCCTGAAGTGGCGTTTCACCGTGAAAAGAAGTCTCCAGGAAGCTCGTCTGGCATTGAATTTGGCCCTGAAACGCACCCAATTATGGCCAGGCCATGGATCCGCTTCCCATAGGTCTCTTCAAGGTTCCTGGTGTCACCAAGGAAATCTTTTGTTGATCAGGTACGCAGTACTATGATCATGGCCAGCTACGATAAAACGCTGCCATGGACTAGTTACTAGTTCGCAACTACTGGTGACGACTCCCTGAACCAGACGCTTTAAGTTTCCGTTGAGAAACTTGAACTACACGATTCTAGACTCGCAGCCATGGTATGACCTTCGTCCTGGTTCCAAAAGCCACATCTTTCTGCCAAACTGACTAAGACTTGCATAATACAGTACCATTGCAGATTATTACTGCAATTAGATCATCGTTATTATCGCTGACCGCCAGAATGGCTGCGGTCTTGTCCTGCCATCACGTCTCGGCTCCTGCAAGTGACATACAGAAGGTCACAGTTCATGTATTTACCGATAAAATTGGAGCTGAAGGAACCAATATCCCCTCAAATGGAGCTCTTCGAGAGCTGCCAGTTGAGTTACTCAAACACTGACTCGTTCAGCATTATGGTCCCTGTCAGCTCCAGTCTCCAAGCTCTGGTGGCAGTTGTTGAACCATGTATGCACGACGCCAGCGATCGCACCAAGTGCCAAGCATGGTCCATGTGGCCGGGTAGAACGGTGGGACTGAACCAGGTGGGAGTACGGAGTCTCAGCAAGGGAAAATTAACCCTGACCAGTGACGAGTGGAGAAGAAAGATTTTCTCCTTGCCCTTTCTTTGGTTCGACCTATTTCTAGCTTGTCGACATATGCGTATGGACCGGACCAATGCTGCCAACAGCTCGGCGAGAATTTATCAATCTCAGGCTGCCACTGGTCACTGATCTTCGCCTTCCAACCGCCAACCGCCAATTTTCCGACAGACTAGTCCCTACAGATTAGAGAAACTAGCTAATAATGGAAGAGATACACACCAGCATCTTTGACAGGGCAGACGAAACCCCTCCGGTTTGGTCCATAAGATCATTTCCGCCATAAGATCATTTCCGCCAAGTATCCAAGACCATCTCGAAGCTTGCCTCACGTAAGAAATATTTATATACTCCTTGATCCGAAATGGATGACCTGGGGCCTGACGGTCACCCAACGGTCAACCCTGGGCCCCAGGGATGGCCCCCAACTTTAAATTCATCTCACTTTTCTCCAACTAGAAACGGGAACGCGATTGATCGTTCGGACTCCACACACACAGGGCATTATTATTGCGAAGAGGCGTGTGGCGGTTAACGTATTATTGTCTCGAGTCAGAATCACACATGGTAGTTACGACCTGCCAAGTTCTTTAGCAGCGTGCCACCCGTTAAAAATAAACGAAGCCACCAAGGTTATTCTTCGAAACATGGTCGCAGAGCAGATGGCCTTCCGCATGATTGGGACAATGCCCGCAATTTGTCCTTAGCTGTCAGCCTCCCAACTGCCTGTCTAGACTTCTGTGGCGTATCTCTTGTGCATGGTTAAATTAATAATGCCCATCAGCAACCCCCCATCACACACCGATCGGTTCCCCTACAGGCTACGTAAGACAATAGTCCAAAAAGGAACTATGTATCTCAGATACACTGTACGACATACCAACGTTTCCCTCCAGACTCATGGTCGCACCAAGCTAACCCATGTACATACTTGCCAACAGAAAAGCTATCCATTGAACCCCAGCCATCAGAATCTTAAATGGCGCGCCAACCACCAAGCTGAAAAGCATGTGTGTGCTACTACATACTAACGAGCACATACCATGTGTGCTTTGCATCCAGTGGCGCCCCCCCTACAATTCAATACCACTAGCCAGATTCCCCTCCCGAACAATGAAAAGTGCCAAGCCAGCCACACCCCGCATTTTCGGTGCCACTTCAAATTTGACGGCAACCAATTCGTGCGCCAAGGGGGGCGATGTGCCCTGCCTCAAACCCTGATAGGAAGGAAAAAAACTCATCCACACCACTCTCCCCCTTACCTTGGCTTACCCCGTGCTTGCACGCCAAAACGTCCCGTGCTTTGCCCCCATCGTTCCCGAACTTTGGATTTGTGGCGGCTCCGGGGCGAGACTGCTGGTCGGATACGAAGTCAACACGAAGCTTTGAGGACGCATGTTAGTCAGAAGTATGGGTCCTCACCCCACTTCCTTCGGAGAATGGCCTCCGTTCATTCAATGAAAAGAATGTGAAGCGCATGGCCTTCCCCAGGCACACAATACCCATGTGCAAAAACATGTGGTTCACAGGGATTATTCTTTGTTTAAGAGGATTCATCACTTGTGAAGTCTCCCCTGCCCCGAGGCATATGTTCGAACTTCGGATAGGAACTTGAATCTTTTGCTCACATCAGAGTTGCAACAAGTTGCTGAACATTCTACCAACAGTTTTCGGCATCAGCCAACTCCCGACGTGGTTTTGGATAGAGTGATCGCTGACTTCTCTGTGTGATTTCGGCAGTTAGATGGTGCTGACGTCTCCATTTTTCGAAGTTTATTCATCCTCTCTTCCTCCGTACCAATGACCATTGCCAGCACTCATGGATTGGCAGAGTAAAAAAGAAAAAGAAAAGGGCGATCATCCAACGCTGCAATTCTCGATGCACATCCTTGCCCTCGGGACTTCTGGCCAAAGAATTTATACGCCATTCCCCCCACCACCCCTGCAACTTTGCATAAGATGACACACGCGGCAGACCTCAGGTTCAAAAGGACCGAAAGCAAGCGAAAAAAAGAAAAAAAGAAGATTTTTCCAGCTGCGCGCAAAGGGATCTCATTTGCTCCTGGAGTCCTGCAGAGTGGGCATGTATGTTAAGCTTTTCGCGCACACTCCAATTGCTCCTCTTTTCTTTTTTTTCCTCCGAGCTTTTTTTGGGTTGGGTCCTGACCTGGAATTCGGGAAAGAGATTTTATTTTTATTTCGTTCTTCAGCCACCATGTCACATTTCCTGTATGAGGAAGTCTCAACTGCGTTCGGTTTCATTTGTCGCGCTTAAAGAGAAAGAGAGAGAGACACCTAAATGATGTGGAACTCTATAAATTTCTGCATACAGGGTTTCCGTCCTCTTGTCTCAACGGAATGTCCATGAACGCAAAGGGTACATATCGGCATGGTCCCTGATTCCCAACTCCCCAGAGAAATGATCCCCCTCCCCCCAGTCTCAGATCGAGGAGACGGTAGCGAAAATCGGGTCCTAGCCGTGAGTGAGTGGAGACGACCAGGTTCGTTTCGTTCCGAAAGTGTACCCCTGACTTTTTGCCTGGCTGGGTTTGCGGCTTGCCATGGGCCCGTGTAGGCGGGGCGAGGGGCGCGGGGCCAAGTCAGCACTTTACCGCAACAAGTTAATGCAAACGCCGCAAATCTGACGATAATGATGGGTTAGGTATAACTTACTAGACGCGTAAGATAAACACATGCTTGAACGACCCAACAAACACGCTTACAGGGTTCGCGGGGGAGGGGCATGATTGGTATGTAGTATTATTATTGATTTGTGGCCGTTGCGGGTTTATGTGGAATACGATGTTGCACTCCTAATACGACGACGATGGTGATGATGATGATGATGATGATGATACATGAAACTCCTGGATCTAGCGTTTAACAAATAGCTGTGCTTTTGTACATACATACATGCCACACTAGTAAGACCCAAGAAAAGAACAAGAGCGTCTGGTACGGGAGCTGCGCTCTCCAACGATACCAAGCAGAGTTTCTTCGTCCGTCTCTCGTCTCTCTCGGCGGGAAGTTTTCGTACCTTCCCCACACTCTAATCTACCATTTCCCCCTACCAACGGAAAAATTAATAGTCGTCATCCCTTCACCACAGTCCAATGAAGGTTTGGAGCGGGAGGGAAAATGGTTTACATGGATGTTAGGTGATAAAAGAAAAAGAAACAACAACAAACGTCATACATATACACCCTTTCCATCCAATAATGGGGAGAAAACAGGGGAACTAGGGGGTGGTTGGTTATTGTCGGGATTGGAGGAGAATGAAAAACAAAAAATGCTTAAATATTATAGGAAGCAGGTTGTTGATCTTGTTTCATGATTTTATCCGAACAATAGACTTTTTTTTTTCTCTCTCTCCCTATTTATTTCAGCTGAGGAAGAAGACTCGCCTCACGGTCATGGATATTTTTTAGCTAAACTGCCCAATTATAGAAAACAGATCTTCATCCTGTTGGATGGTTTGATACGCGGTCGTCGCTTTCAACATATCCGGACCAATATGACTTCGTCCCCCCTCCTTCTGACCTCCTTGCGAAGGGAAACATTACCATACGACAAGGAAAAAAAGAAATAAAAATTCTCCGCTAATATCCGCGGCTAACGGAGATATAAAATTAAAAAAAGGGTATCGACAACTCATCAACACACATATTCGTCCCCCCCGGACGATCATATATTTATCTTCGAAACCCTTTTCACCGCAATATTATTGTCGTCATCATCATCACGCCTATTTTTCATATATTAAACTTTCCTTCTCTCGTCATCTCATCTATACCTGGCGTCAAGTGACCTATAACCTTTGGACAATGAAGGGGGGGGAGATTTGGACTGGGGGTGCTGCTGCTGCTGCTGCGACTATGCAGGGCTGAGTTTGACCAATCTACCGGATCACCATCATCATCCCACCGCCCCCCTCCACGAGAGTTCCCAACATGCAGCTTATCAATATATATATTTTTTGGCGCGGCATGGGCGGAAGGTTAATATATATATGTGTCATCTAGCAGGCTACATAATCATAGGATACCAAGGACAGGGACTGAGGGGAAAGAAAAAAACATACGGAGCTTAACGCTTGCCTTTTTGTCTGTCGACATTATGTACTTACTTAACCGACCAACCGCGGTCCATTTTTCTTCTATATGTTGCTTTATTAAGCCAAGAAAAGTTATCTGTGAGTGGTTGGTTCTATCCAAGTCACTGGGGAAAAAAGGTACATACAACAGGAACCCAAAAATCTGGTTATCTTTAGTTGTTGGAGCTTCGCTTTGAGGACGTAACGGATATATAGCCCCCCTATTACCAGTTAGTCTACACATCCTGTTGGCCACCTCCATTCCATCCCGCGTTTTACTCTTCATCGCCACTAACTAATAACAATGGATGTTTCAATGGATGTTTCGCAGTTATATGAGGAGAGAGAGAAAAACGTCAGCAGAAGCTCCGTTGGTCCGCTCAAGGGCCTAATAAGAAAGAGCAAGGAAATTCCAAATACATTTTTCAAGAGGGAAGTTTGTTCATGCATCCCCTTCGCCGCTAATAATACAATGTTGAAGGGGGAGAGAAAGAGAGAGTTAGCCAATGAGAATAGAGTCTTTTTCCTCAGTTGCGTATTCCACCGTCCCTGGCAGAGCAGACCACTAAAAAAAATAAAAATTAATGGGTCATTATTCGGCAAATGTGACTTCGAAAAAGTGCCTGATTTCTTTTTCTCCAGATAGACTGTTTTCTTTTGGTGATTATTACTTTACATTTTGCATATATGTAGCTCATCCCATCGTCCTCCGTAGTGGGAGTTGTGGTCGATCCTAGATAGATAGTGGTAAACTTTGTCCGGTTCGGTCCGGTCCCCACTGGCTCCCTCGGACGGAAGCTGTCAACACGTCAAAAAAGAGAGAACACGAATCCCTTGACCGACTTTCTGCTAAGTAAAGCCGAGCAAGTCAGGGGGGGGCGGGGCGCCTTGGCTCTCTGTACCTTCTTCCAACCACAAAGGGGTAAAAAAAAAAAAGAAGGTTAGGGCTTTCATGTTACTTTGCCAAACTGGGACCGCTTGTGGGATCTGGCCGGTGGCATTCTTTTTTCTCTGGACCCTGCATTTAGCGTGTTCGTACTAGTGACCAGGGACCCAGGGGGGCCAAGTTCTAGGCTCGGTCGCTCGGAAGAAAGAGGACTGTCTCGCCATCAGCTGTTGGTTGGCCTGTTGACAGGCATTTTGTTAGGCTCACCATGCTAGTATGTTTTACGACAGCTTGTTACCTTCTGTCATGGATGTATGTATGTTTGTATGTATGTATGTATGGATGTATGTATGTATATGTATGTATGTAAAATATATATTAAAAAAAGACGTTGGTAGGTAACAAATTGGGTAAAGATCATTGAATTCTGGGCCCTTGTTTTAGTTACCGGTTCCGCCTTTCATAGGATTCCTCGATCATATATTATTGGGCTAGCTGAGACATACATATAATAAGCGAGAACGCAAACCAACTTAAGGTAACGGCGATTATAAAACGTGACTTTAGAGCGCGCTTAAGCGAATTCTTTGCCCGAGGTCCCACATGCAGCTGACCGAAAACATCCCATCTTTCCTCTAAGAGAAAGAGCCGAGGAGCGATGTCCGGTCTGCTTTGGGTTTAGCCTCCGCTGGGCGGCTGGGGCGGAATAGCCGGTTGATTTATCCGGCCCGGAAGGAATGAATGACTGATTTGTCTTTGAACGACCACGACGACAAACCACTGTTGAAGGAAGAGATGGAGACAGCTTTAATCTATTCTGACTTTTCCAACATTTTTTTATTACATTGTTTTCGAGAACAAATTGAGTTTCCTGGAATTTCACTCGATGACTTTGGGGCTGAGAAAGAAGGAGGGTTTTTGGACCGGTGGATTTCTCATTGGTTAACAAGAGGAATGAACGGAGGTAACGGGAGAAAAAAGAACTTAGTCCTGCATATTCATCTCGCGAAGAGTGGCAGATGACTTCCAAACCCAACCCTCCTTCTGTTTTAACTATATTTATTGCTTACGAGGGACGGAAAAGCGAAGTGCCCGAAGGATGCCTGTTATTGTCCCGGATAAAAGGCCGATATTGTTTGTGGCGCTGAACTATATTCCTTTTTGGAATCTTGGATAGGTCGTTCTCTCCATATTGATTGCTATACGAAACGATTGTTCGGAAAATCTCCAGGGAATAGTTTCCGAGGTAAATATGCGGTGTGCTTGTTTCGATATGCAGGAGTTTTGCTTGCTTGCTCCCTGGCAATGTGATGGGTGAGTTTTCCTGTTCCTGCAGAGTGATAACGATTTTTAGTACTATCTCGTTTCTGCAATGGTACAGTGGTACTGGCTTTGGTTGCTGCTACCGCTACCGCTACTTTATCCAACCTACGGGAATTCTCCGTATGCTGTGAAATCAAATTGGTTTTCTATATTGTCGACACATTCGCACGTATGCACGATGAAGCTATATATAACGTACCCTAGTAGGAGATGTTCCGCGAACTCCCTTGTCAGAGGGTGATCGATCTTGCTCTCCCCGTTCCAGAAAGATTGTGGAACACAAAAAGAATCAAATATTGGAGGCTTGCAAGGCTCTAGCCGACTACCACTCGAACAAGTCGATAAGGTAACCATGGTCCAGGGGGATTGAGAAGATGTAACACAATACTCGGGAGGCGAACCTCTTGTGATACGTATCCTGGAGGACCCCCTGGACAAAGTCTATTGCATATTATGTATGCCTGGTTTGCAGTCCTCCACGTGTGAGCCTCTCATCTACTAACATCCTTGTGCAAAGGAACTCATTTTTTACTCTACCCATAGGGCCGGTGGATGATGATGTCTCTCCCAAACCATGAAACTCCTTGGCAAACTGTTGAAGAATCATCATAATGATATTATTCTCGAGCTATTATAGACATGGAAAACAATCTCCTCACAACTTGATTTACCGGAACTAAGCGCCCAACAAGCCACATATGTAACTAACTAACTTACCGAACGTTATGTATGTGCATACATACCCCAGCCTATGCCTTTTGCAAGAGGCGCAAACAAGAAAATCCCCAAAAGTGAACAAAGCCAAGCAGGGGATCCCCGTTTAGAGCCATCACCAGCATTGGTTGGTTTACATAGCAAGTATCTTCATACTTTGTTGCACCCCATACTCTGTGGATACGGAACAAATACTAGTCGAATCGCAACACCACCCCTCTCCCTCCCCTCTAGCCTCTCCCCAAGGCTCCCCCTCCCCTCTCTAGCCTAGCCCCAACTCCAATCCCAAATCCCAACCCCTGTCCAAGACCTTGGGTCCCGCCCTTTCCCCCTTTGAGGTAAATTTTAACGAGAAGATGGAAAAAAAATCACCCAGGGATCTAGAAATGGGGAAAATCATCGACCGTTCTTTTTTTTTTTGGTTTTTGGGAACTACCCCAAGCTAAGTCTAGAAAAGAAAAAATTAAAGCTCGCCTGGGGAAACCCTTGCCCGCCCCCCGGCTAAGCATTATATTTGTTTTGTTATACAGAGTACCAAGAGTACTCTGTATTGATCTAGGAATTGCTATCCTGATCTGATATGAAGTTTCCGTTGGGTTTGTCCCCCTTGATAGAACTCCTTCCCCCTGGTTGTTTTTCTATTTTATTTTGGCCGTAACGAGGGATTTATGAGATTGTATCTTAAGGGAAGGATGGGATGAAAAAAGCGCCAAGTTTTTTTTGTCTCTTTTGGGTAGGAGGATTGAACAATATCTTCTGTACCGCATATTGAAACGAGTCTGTTTGAACATGGAACTAGTTAGAAGAGAGAGCGTGACTTGTTTTTTGGTTGCTCAAGAAAGAGAACGGTTTTTTTTTTTTTTTTTT